>JBBJLS010070595.1:0-11781 GCA_037577275.1 Bryconaethiops microstoma
GTGTGTGTGTGTGTGTGTGTGTGTGTGTGTGTGTGTGTGTGTGTGTGTGTGTGTGTGTGTGTGTGTGTGTGTATCAAATCAAATTTTTGTTTACTTGATTTATTTAACACTTTCTGAACACTTTTGTCCCCTCTAGAATGGGCATCAGTGCTGGGGGACCTGCTTAAACCTGATGAAGATAACAGAGGAGTCGCTGAAGGAGAACAGACCGATGGAGCTGCCATCGCCACGGCTGGGCCACAGGTAAAAGGCGAGGAGTTTTCCTCAGAACTCTGCAGGGTTTCTCCGTGTTCTCTCCAACTGTTCTGCTTTCTCCTCTTTCCTTCTGCTTTACACTTGGGAGGCAAAGTGTTCATCTATGTGTTGCGCATGCCTTATAGCTGGCTTCTTTTAAAAAGATTCAAAGTGTCAGAGCTGTTTATCATCAGTCTGATAGCAAGTCAGTTTAACAATTTACAGGCTAGTGGATTTAAGATTCTTCAGCGCATGGCCACCATCGAAAATTTCAAAACAGTATTGAAACATAATAAAAAAATTCAGCGTCATGACTGACTTTTTTTCCGTTCCGTGTTTTCTTACGGCTCTATGCAGTCCTGCAGTTCACCATACTGTCCTGTGAGAAAAGGAATTCAATACTTTGTGGTTCCCTGCATGCGCACATCATGAATAATGGAGTGTGAATCATATAAAAGTTTCATATACATTTATGTAAGCGTTCAGACACCTTCCGTAACATACAGACTCCTTTCACCTCCCAGTAAAAACTGGTGGCAAATCATAGAATTTATTTTTCAGTATCATACATACAGTCATGTTCAAAAGTTTTGACGCTTGTGCTAAAATCATGTTTTGTTGCAGTTCTGCATATTTTAATACATAATTATGGTGTATTTTCTGAATTTAAAATGAGCTCTTAGTGTGTGTGCGTCCACGCGTGTGTAAAATAAGTAAATATCTAATTATATATATGTATCTGTATACACTGCAGAAAATAATCTGTGCATTAATATTTAATGAAAAATGCCATTGTGTCCTCTGTAGAGGATGTGAACCTATTAACACTTTTATAAAAATCAACAATGCGTGTCATTTGAGTAGGAGTGCTCAAACATTTGCATGCAGCTGTATCCAGGCACCCTTGTCCCCCTGCATTAGCATATGCGATTTTATATTAACTTCTAAATACTCATAAGCTGAGTGAGAAATAGCTGGAAACTGTTTATCATTTGAACCAGGGACCCAGTAATACTTCTTCAGGGTCCACATTTCCCTTCCCTGACTGAAGTTTAGGAACGTTTCATACATCAATGGTTCAAGTATTGGAAACAAGTCACATTACTGATTTAACAGAGTAATATCAAGCCACCATCAGGTCAAAATCTGCAGTGTGCAAAGTAATAGCTGTAGCAATAAATAATAATGATTCCACTGCAACAGTGACATTCGTTTGCATTGCTTAACTACATAATGGTTCATTTATATTTGTTCATCACATTTTGGAGCTTTTTTGGTCTGTTTTTAAATGGGCTGAATTGTTGAATATGGGCGCATTTGTACCTTTTTGCCCCGGTTGCATCCACCACTGTTTTGGATTTTACCCGTGATTGGGTGGAAGAGAAGCGGTGACTGGAACAGCTCACCACCTTTTTGGATGAATTCACTGGGAACTGATAAGCAGGTGGGTTTGTGAACTGCCAGGAGAGCTCAGTCTACGCAGCCGCTGACAGACTCACTCTTGAACTGCTGATGTTGAGCATAGCATTATTCTGTAATTTTCTCGTTTATAATGACTCATGATTTTTTTATTTATTTTTTCCCTGAGGCCAAGAGGACATAGAATTATTGTTCAAATTAAGAGTCTCTATAAACATGTTGATCGAGTGTAGAACATCTACAGGTCTAAGTTAGACTGTGAAGGCCTCAGTTTGCTTTGGATATCATCATGCCCTCAGTAGCATGCCAGTAACGCTTTCACAGCATAAGGGTCTTAATGTAAATACCTACATTAGCCTAAAATAACATTTTTCAGGTAAGTCCTTGGTTTTTATATTTTTATTTTCAAAACCAGGTTGCTTTAATACTTGACTTTTAACTGATTAAAATATACACCCACTTAACTTCAAATTCCGGAAATCCACAGCATTGCCTGTGTAACCGATGGGGACTTCGATCTTTATCATTCACTGTGAATGTTGATCACCTCAAAGCTCCCACACCAACATCTCCATGCGTATTTGAAAAATAAAATTACGAAGTGTTGGGAAGTGACACTCTTTGTCTTCCAGCACTGTAGAATTTTTAATGAATGGGAGACCTTTGGGGTTCATTTGCCTGACACCTGTCATTTGAACTGACTTTCCTTCTTCCACCATTCAAAAAACACATTACACCCCGCACTTAGCTCAGAAGTTGACCGACATGCATGTCTAAGGTGTGCTAAAGCTATCATCAGACCACAGAATCAGAATAAATACACAAATATTAAAGGATCTCCACTAACAAGAAGCATCACCTTGGCAATCTAATGAGTGGCAATTTAATGGAAAAAGATGAAGTTGAACTACTACTCCAGGATACCGTGATTCAAGTCAGTTTTATTTATAAAGTGCTTTCTATAGCTGCTGTTGTCCCAAAGCAGCTTTACTGAATGTGGGTTTGAGGGTAAGGGAGGTGAAGAAAACCTCAGGAGGAACCAAGACTCAAAAGAGGAACCTATATTCTGATCGACACTGGCTAGCAAGAGAAAATGAAAGAATATCACCATGGAAATGAGTAAGTAAGAGAGAAAAGTGTGCAAATGTATTCACTGATGAGCAGTAGAGTCTAGAATTAGTTACTGTTTTATAACTGGACTGTGACAGTTTTTAAATACAGCTTGCCTTGAAATTGCACTGAAACCCTAGCACCTTACGAAGTATTTTTAAAAACCACATGGTGGACAAGGTTCCTGGACGCCACAAGGAAATGTGCTAATTAGTCTCATGAGTTGGCTGCATTCCAGTACAACAAAGGTGGATGTGTTCTCTAGCAAAGTTAACCATGGCAATACCAATCGGTAATGACACACGATGCTGTATTTTGTGGACACAATCCCCACACCAACACGTCCACAAATTGACAGCTCTGTGTTGATTTAATGAGACGGAAGTCTTTACTGCAGCCACCGTCTTGGATTTTGAGATTTGGTTTGGTGAGGTGCCTAAATTTTTAACTTGCTGTTGGGTCTAATGTGAGGCAATGATTACAATAAAGCACATTTAAATGTTGAAACACATTGAAAGTGTGGAAAGGGCATATTTGGGAGATGTCCTATCTTTCAAATGTGAAGTAAAAGCTGTTCATTGAAGCAGACTGTTTTGTTTGTAACACCATGTTTGTAATACAATTTTTAAACAGTTGAATGACTTAAAATGTTAGGACTAGCTAATCAGTCAAAATGCGGAATCCGAGTGTCGTCCCTGTTTCTGACAGCACAGCCGTTGTAAAGACCTGTGAGTGGTAAATGGAATGGCCTAGGGAATGTGTGAAGGCAGCATTAACGAAGCAGTCTGTAATTAGTACTGGTGTATTCTGTCTGGGGGTAAGATTAAGGGTGCAAATGATCTACCTCAGTCTAACACTGAACCAAGTAAACTGATGATGTTGAAAAATTTCTCCATTTGAAATCCCTGGCCATCTCCCTGTGGACTCAGAATTTTGCCTGAGGATTCTGGATGGCGGAATATCCCTACAGGTGACTGAACTGTTTTGCAGTGCTGTGGAGCGCTTCCCTACAGGAAAGGTAACCACACACTACCTAATGGGTAAAACTGAGGCTCAACATGGTGCCAGTAACGGTTATGCTGTTATAACACCAGTGCATTCCGAGTAATGTACTGTCCTTGCACAGTTGTGAATAATAATTTTTATCGTCCAGGAAAATCAGTAACCTGTGCTGTACGGTAGCGTTCGTAAGACTTCATGACAACTACATAATGTGATATTAACCTACATAGACATTTATGAAAACCTATTCCAACAGATGTCGATTGTCATTTCGCTTTGCAGGATGAAACTGACTAAAGAAGCCTTTATGACAAGTGACGCTTGTCAGAACAAACCTTTATAAATAATGTCCGCTTATGTCAGTTGTCAAAGAAAACTTAAGCAGGTGTCGTACCCTTATTAATTAATTCGATTAGTTGCCTGTTATTCAAAAAGCTTTCAGAGCAATACTTCACTGTAATGCATAAGGCTATGTGACACATACGTTAGCCTTTTATGATAAACCTTTGCAATTATGAAAGCTTACTCCAGCTATTGTCAGTGGTTGTAACACTTTTTCAGGGGGTGAAATTGACCAAAGCAGCCTTTCTGATGCCTGACACATGACTTGTAAATGTTAACGTAGGTTTATGGCAGTTGCTGTGAAAGGCTTATGTAGGTGTAATGTAGCCTTAAAACTTTGCAATTAAGGAGCACTACAGAGTGCAGTTGTGCAGGTAAATAACCCTGATCCTGCTGGTGGTATTTGTCACTGATGGGTTTTTGTGATTTGACCCCTGATGTTCTTTGGTTCCTGTATGAATATTTAAGTCACAGGGTAGAATATTAACCAACTGTCCTCATTACATAAAGCCTTTCTCCACAGACAAATCCATAATTCTACCTTTAATAGTGTTTACAATCAGAGATGCCACCTTAACTACAGAGGTAGTAACTACTATTAGGTAAAGTAACAATAGCCCAGGAATGTCATTAGCTTGTTGAGTGTGGGTCACTATTAAGCCACTATTCTCCACATACTCATGATGTTCTAATAAACCAAAAACGAGCATTAGCAAATTAGTGTTCACTTATTCACTTTAAGGCTTTTTTGCTGTATTACAAAACACTGCTTTATTAAATCAAATTGCTGCACCCCTATTAGCTACATTAGGCTTCAGACACCAAATAGGTTTTGGTCAAACAGCTATGTTTGGCCTTTGAATGAGTCTTTAGCCAAACTATGGCTTTAATGTCGAAGTCTCTTACTAACCCGCTTCAGAGGTGACCTGCGCTGAGGATGAACTCTGGATATTCATTGAAAGTCACTGTTTTCCTGTGGAGCACTCCTGGAACCCTCTGAAGGCCTGGATGGCTTTGATCCAGGATGCAGCCTGGCCTGTAATGTTCATCTGGATCTCGCTTCGATCTCCTCAAGGTGGTAAGGCAAAGACTTCTTTTGTTCTGGTTGGGAACCACTTCGCCCTTGCTTTGCCCAGTTTTCTGTATGTGTGGATGAATGCCTATTTTCTCATTTTAGAAGGTATGGTGCTTGTATGTAGTTCTAGTTTTAACCGAAGTTCTAGACCAAACAAGTTCGTTGACACATGCTCAGGACAAGATCATTTTTAAGCTTTTAAGTGTGAAAGGAAACAAATCAGACCCTGATTTGCTTGCATCACATCAGTTAAAACAGTGTTTGATTTTGAATTGTTCAGCTTTTTTGGTGCAATGCATAGGAAATGCAGCAGTTACTGTTGTAGTCAAATATGAAGGTCAAACATCACCTGGTTGAAAGGTCCTGATACTGTAACATGGTTTGGTAGGATTTTTGAGGATGTCCTTGTCAGGTATTTGAGTGCACTAAACATGGAAAGTGTTTTTAAACCTAGTGTGTCCCATTTCAGTACATGAACATTGTGTTTTAACCCAGAGGTAAACTCTTTAGCAAAACTTTTTTTAGTTTTTTTTGTAGTTTTTCTTTTTTCTTTTGGGAGAATAATGAATTGTACCCCTGGCACTAAGCACTGCTGCCATATAAAACAGCCAAAACAAAGTTTGTAGAAAGTGATAACCGTCCCACTGAACTGGAGGCCTATAAGGATTCGGTTAAACATTTACTATTCTTTATTATTCAATGACCACTATGAAATATTCATTGTCTACTATGAATTATTCAGTATCTCCTATGGACTTTTCAGTTACTACTGTGAATTATTCGGTATCCACTGTGTATTATGTAGCATCTATGAAAACATAATCAACTACCACATGGAATTATTCAAATTTCTACTACAAATGATTCAGTACCCACAATAAATTATTCACTACCTACTCTTAATTATTTACTATCTACTAGGGATTATTCAGAATCCTTAGTAGATAGTATTATTCACCATCTACTATAAAGTTAGACCTGAGCCTGCACAGCCCCATTTTCCAAAAGTCTTTTGTAAAAAAATGTAAATTTACGTATACATGTTTTTACAGTTATACACTTAAAGCACAGTTACTGTTTATTTGGTGAATGCAACATATTGGGAAAAATGAAATGTGGACTGTGCAAAAAAAAACAGAACATTTGACATTTTTATGTTTTTCCTGATATGTTCAACTCTGCAAATACATAGGAATGACCAGAAAAACGACTTGTTCAAGTTGTTCTCTGTAGAGATTCTTTATGTAATTATTTAGGCTTTGAAAATCCACATCACATGTCATTACTGCATTGTCATATCTGCACAATCCAAAAGCTAATGTCAGTCCAGAGCACCTGGAGTGTGAGTCACTCTAAGATGTGTGTAAAAGGTGCAGCTGACAGACCAGTCTTAAAAACAGGCCTCAAACTTCCCCCAAGTCCACATCTCAGGGGGTGGGGAAACTGAGGACTGGTTTTAAGACCCCTGTATCAGACTGTACAGTGGCTGCATATCGCTTAATACAGTCATTATACTCTACCTGAACTGCCTCACATGGTGTCATATATATATAAAGGGGGGAAAAAATCGCTTGTGCCGATCACGGTTGCTGGAGCCCCACTCCAGAATTTTCCAAGGGACTCCAAAGAACAGCTGAAGGCCAGAAGTCCTACTCAGGCACATAAAAAAAGAACAGGTTCTGAATACAAGAACCTACGGGACACATACCACTGCCTGTGAACTCGCAGATAACTCATTGGTGCTGGATGGTGTTTTGATGGTTGGCTCGTATATTGCATTTTAATCACAGAAAAATGGTCAAGCTCCAGTTTATTTATATCACACAAAAGCAGAAGGAACATCCAATTAAAAAGAGAAGCAATGAGAATGTAAACAAAATACAAATGTCAGTAAAATGTCAGTGTATTTAAAGTACTTATTAAAAGATAAATTAATTGGCTAAAATGGTGGAGTGAAAATTTCAAAACTCAGTCTCACGTCCATTCTGATATTTTTGAGCACAACTGAAATTTTCTGGTAGTTTGTTCTAGATGCAGCATATTAGCTAATTGCTGCTTCTTCTTATTTGGGTCCTACACGTTGACCATTCGGTGATTACTGGAGCTGTAGTAATGTGGATTGCTTTCTCGGCCTTGGATAAAACACTAGCAGCAGCATTTTTTAATGAGCTGCCGCTGTTTAGTGGGGGATAAAAAGTAGTTCTTCAGGTCTTTTGTGAGTTTTAAGATGATAAAGCTGTTTTGGTTTTGAAGCTCAGATATGGCCAGAGTCCGTTAGAATTCCCAGATTTCGGACCTTGTGTTAGGTTTTCAAAGCCAGAGCACGTTTAATAAAACCAATTAAGTTTAGATGATGGAAATTTAGGCTGATCCACTTATAGAGTCTACATATTGGCACAGCCGAAGACAATGGCACTCTGCACAACCATGGTAATCGATATTGCTCCCCCAGGAGAGGCATCGCCTCCATTTGGGAACCGCTGCTCTAAATTGTTCATTTTTAGAAGGTTAAAGTTAAAGGTTAAGCGGCTTGTTTGGAACACTATTGCTAATACAGATGAATCTGTTGGTCAGGAGAAGTAAATGGAACATATTTAACAAGTTTATAAACAAATAGTTTGATAAACCGTCCAAAGAGCTTATTGCACTTGGCCGCTGCAGAGACCCCATCTAATAGTGAATTAAAGACTGCAGCGAAATGAAGCATTTATCTGCTGAAAAGAAATAAAAACATAAATACATGAAAAGTGTCCATTCTCCACTGTATTTCAGTTTACTCAAGGGATTTTTTTTGTATCTGCCAGTATACTTTACTTTTTATGAGCTATTTTTTTTCTAGTTTGTCAAACAGGTCATAAATTAGGAAATAAATACAAAATACAGCTCTGGAAAAAAATGAGACCACTGGAAATTATTTTTAAATCAGCATCTCTATGAGTATGGCAACCATTCCTTGCCAGTGTCTGTTCAATTCCTACACACGCACCTCATTCTGCTTTATGAGGTACTGATTACTGATCACCTGAATCACATCTTATTTATGAAAAAACACTGCTGTAATCAACACTCTCACAATTTGACCAGTTGGATGGTAAAACGCTACAAGTAGTACGTCAAAGGTAATTATTGCCAGAGATTTGTTTTCTGTATGACTCCCATCATTTCTCTTATTTTGATGTATTGTCATTTCCTTTAAAATTATGCTTAAAAAACTATTTTTATTTGATAATTAGGAGAAATATTGTCAGCAGGTCTTGAAAGCTGTTCCATATAAAAGGTCAAATCTGAGAAACTGAAAATTTTCAGTCCTTAGTGTAGTTTTCCTTCATTTGTTTATTTTTATTTATCTCCTTTCACCTTTTGAGGGTCACACTATGCAACTGGAAAAATAACAAGGAATTAATTGGAAATATTTGTTTTTATATTGTCAGTCACACTGGGCAAACTACAAATATTAATTAGAAAATTCATTAGAAAATGTACATCAGACAATGTTGGGAGAGTATGAAAAATACAAATTTAGGTCATTCTTAAATTAATTTGTCTTTTATTTCATTACAGACAGTATGAACCAAAGATATTTCATGTTTTTGTCTAGTCAGCTTTATTTAATTTGTTTACATACATCAATTCCTGCATTTCAGCCCTGCAACACATTCCAAACAAAGTTGGGATGGGAAAGCATTTGCCACTATGTAATCTTGCCATTCCTTCTCACAACACTTTAAATATGTTTTGGCACTGTCTTAAGGTGTACAACAGTATTCTGTCAGGGTCACTGTTTCAAAATTCCTTAAACATTCTTTATTGGGGTCAGGTCAGGACTGTAGACAGGCCAGTCCAGTGCCCACAACGTCGTCATCTCCAGCAATGCCTTTATAATGTGTACTGAAAGTGGTTTTGCATTGTCTTGTTGAAAAATGTATGAACGTCCCTAAAAAAGATGTTGACTTGAAGGCAGTGCTTCTACCAAAGAGGTATAAATTACCTTTTCCAATGGGCACTGACACATCCCCAAACCATGACAGACCCTGGCTTTTGGACTTGTATCAGTCTGGATAGTAGTTTTCATCTTTGTTCTGGAGCGATAAGATCTGGAATATGGATTCGTCTGACAACAGTACTTTTCTACTGTGTGATGGGAGATGCCTCTGTGTCCAGAGAAGCCAACCCTACTTCTGGACATGATTTAACAGTGGCATTAGTGGATGTTACTGTATTGTAGTGCGTGACAAAGGTTTGCCAAAGTAATCCCTTGCATATGTGGTTGTATCATCTACTTATAAAGGATGGTTTTCAATGCAGTGGGGGGGATCAGAGATCATGGCTGTTTATCTGAGGCTTGTATCCTCGTCCTTTATGCACAGAAAGTCGTCTTGATTCCTTTAATCAATTAGAAGCAGCATCAACTGTATTAGCCAAGAATGTGTACACATACAAGGAATTTGATTCAGGTTTCCTTGCTGTCACTGTGCTTAGAATATACTAAACAAGAATAAATAATGAAGAATGGTATGTGCCATGGTGCAGTGATACAGAGTGAAAAATTAAAAAATAAATATGAAATAATTTTGGAACATACAACTTTTTTTATATATATTGTGCAAGGATTGTCTGACACTGTGTGACTGAAGTGTTCATCAGACTGGTGGCCTGTGGAAAGAAACTGTTCATGTATCTGATTGTTTTGGTGTGCAGAGCTCTGTTGCGCCAACCAGACTAGAGAAGTTGAATCAGGTTGTGTCCAGGGTGTAATGGGTTTGCAGTAATGCTGCCTGCCAATTTCCTGCCTCTGGACATGTATGAGTCCTGAATGGTGGGCAGGGTCAGCACCAATTATTTTTTCCTGCAGTCCAAACTATCTGTTGAAGTCTGTTTCTGTCCTGTCTGGTTGCTGATCCAAACCAGACAGTGATGGATGTATAGAGAACAGACTGGATTATTGCACAGTAGTTTGTGGGTCAGGTTGAACCTCCTGAGCTGGTGCGGAAAGTACACCCTCTGCTGGGCCTTTTTGATGATTGTGTCTATGGTGGATGTCTACTTCAGGTCCTAGGAGGGTGTGGATCTCAAAAACCTGGTGGTTTCCACAGAAGACACAGTACTGTTGAGTAAGATGATGGGCTACAATGCTGGGGGCCTCCTGAAGCCCACTATCTCCACGGTTTTGTGCCTGTTCAGTTCCAGATTGTTCTGGCTACACCAGAACCTGCTCAACCTGCTATCTGTATGCAGACTCATCAGCGTCCCTGATGAGGTCGATGACCATTGCATTGTCTGCAAATTTCAGGACTTTAACAGATGGGTCTCCTGAAGTGCAGTCATTTACGTAGAAGGCAACATGCCTGTAGTCATTTAATGCTGAAGATTGTGGAGCACTTGAAGTATTAAGGAACTTCACACAACTCAATTCAATTCAATATTATTTATATAGCGCTTTTTACAACCAAGTTGTCACAAAGCAGCTTTACAGAATACTGATCCAAGCCCCTAGTGAGTAAGCCAAAGTCGACAGAGGCGAGGAAAAACTCCCTCAGCTGGAGGAAGAAACCTCGGGAGGAACCAAGACTCAAAAGGGGAACAATCCTCCTCAGGTTGACCCGGAGAGAAAGGAACGAGAATCTTTAAGGGGATAAATAACAAGAGAAGGCCTTTATGAACAGGATTATTGACAGATAGGCCATCTACAGCTAAGAGTTGGTATCACTAAATGTCCATAAAGGTAAATTTTGTTGGAAGAGTAACAGAGTCTGTAGTCCATAAACAACAGGATCAGGAGCAACAATCTCCGCTGGAGCTTTAAGCAGCAGTTGCCCTTACTTGGGGTAGGGCCTGAGTTGAGCCAAAACCGGTCAAGGACAATTTGGCACGGGCACCAGCGATTGCAGGCCCGGGAAGGTGGTGACCTGGGGTCCCACGGTGATCAGTCCGGCTAGACAAATGTGCAGCAGTTCTCCTCGGAGAAAACCAAGAATAGAGTTAGTTCTGTTGCAGAGAGCATTTATATCTGTGAGGAGTGCAAGTTAAGACTCCGGTGTATCTTGCTAAAGCAGCCTAGCTAGAAAGGGCAGAACCGAGAGCGCCCTGAGACACCGGCACACCTCCACTCCACCGTCACGAACCTGAATGAACGTGAGGAGTGGTGGGGTGACAACACTAGTGTCCCAGTTCACTTGAATTCTCTGTGCCCACCGCCTTCCGGCTCTACATCTTTCATTTAACAGGAAAAATTAATTACAAAAAGCCTGACTAAGCAAGTATGTTTTCAGCCTGGACAAACTGAAACAGTAGCGGTGTTCGAAAAGTTCACTCGTTCACTTGCTCACTAATTTACTACATAGTGTTTGCTATACGGGGGGGGGTTAACTAGTGAACAAGGGGAGGTGACGTTTAGTTAATTTTGGACACTTGGGATGTTACGTTTTTTACTAACTGTTGCTTAAATAGTGTGCTGGATCTTGGCAATTTATCTCTGTCGCATGAACACACGTCTCCCCATGTGGACCTATGACATAGCTGTTACATTCAGGATGATAAGTATTTGAACAAACTTAATATTTCTATACCATTCAATATATTGATCTCTACTTGTGTTAACT
>JBBJLS010070596.1:0-11781 GCA_037577275.1 Bryconaethiops microstoma
GTCTTATTGTCTTGTTTTATTTGAAAGTGATTCATTCTCATCACAAGGCATTTTACTTTCTTTTAAAAGACGATTCAGACACTTCAGTTACTCACAGCTGTCGATTTGGCGATACTGACTCAAGTGACTCTCACACCCGGATCAGTTTAGTGACTCAGAAGGAGCCGAATCCTAAAGGATCCGAGTATTACAGCTCTAGTGTTGAACTCAAGCGAAGCGAACAGGTACATTAAAATAAAAACACAAACTTCGATATCAGCGTGAGAGCCTCAGGTTGGCCACCAGGGACGTACATGTACGCTTCAGACGCTTTGTATGGACTTAACCTTGTTACTAAGCTTTATTATTACGATGATTTTTAATTAATTTATGATTAATGTTAACACGTAACGTTAACTTTACCTGAAGGCCCAAACATGTAGTGACGTGCCTAAACACTTATTTTAACGTATCGCGTCGACCGGCAGTAAAGAATCATCTGTTTACTTTTACCATGAGATTTTAGTATGTAGTGTTTTTGAAAATGTCTTTGACGCCCTGATTATACCTTTTGTTGTTTAATGCTTTGTGTGTATGTGTATTTTTTACAACTAGTTCTCAAAGTGAAATATTTTATCTGTTTCTCTTCCTTACAGATTAATGCCGAATTTTTGCGCGTCACGACCTTGCCTTTAAAAGTCGAGCTTCATGTCCTCTTTGGACAGACAGAGCTCTCAGCTTCTCCAGGTTATCATCATCAGCAAAGCTGGACTTCTCCGTGAAAAAAATAAGGACACTATTAAAGTTATGGATCAGGTATTGGTCGCATGCGAACAAAATTGCTTGTGGCAATAAATTTAGTAGTGTTTTGGTCTAATGAAAATAATCCATGTTGAAGTTTTTGTAGAGTCTGGACATAGACATCAGAAGAGAGTGCCTGATCATGTGCTCTGGTGAAGGTAATATGGACATCGCAAACTACTGAAATTTTCTCCAACCATGTTTGCCTTAAAGTTATATTTCACTACCAAATAACATTTCCCCATGTTTTACTCGCCCTCAAGGCGAAAGGCAGAATTGTGTTTTTAGAGTTGTTCACATCTGCCTGGGTGGCTTACATTTGGTTACATTGCCATTTGAAAAATAAAGGTAATTGTGACAATGAAAATAACAGTGAGTATTTTCATGTAACTTTTGTGGCAAAAAAAAAGGAACTATTGGCCCCCGGGCATCTTCACTTTAACAAATTAGGCAAAAAGTTTGGACACCCTTGAATGAGGTAGTGTTAACTAATGATTTGTCATTCTAGCAGTGACTGGTGAGATGTATATGCTGTTTATTTTGTCTATTACCACGATGTGGGCCTAATATATGCAAATAATGAATTTTAGCAGATTTTGACATGGATTTTAAGACCGTTTTGTCGAGGTCCAAAAGACAATATATACAAGCAGCCAAGATTTCTACAAACACACTGTCACCAGAACGCCAAACTAATCTTAAACGGAAAAACGCTGAATTCGGAGGAGCAACCAAGGCAACAATGCTGTCTACATCTAGACTTTCGAACAAAGCAAAATAGAAGATGCTTGTAAAGCTTTAAAACAATGTAAAGTTTTAAACCACCTAACAAACATTTGTCACTGGTTTTACTGATAACCAATTATTTGTTATAACCCATAGCTACTGGTAAATAAATACACCGAACGTGTGTGACCAGAGTGCCAATGTGCAAGCGAGTCTTGGTATGTATAGTCTGTATATTTAATAATTTTTTCTATTGTGTTTACACAAGTGTCTTATATATGTGAATAATGATAACTTGTAAACACCATTTTGACACCTTGTGATGTGCCCCCACAACACGTCCCAACAGCAACGTGTTCTGAACATACCGTCAGAGGCCTGAAAAATGCTAGAAGTTCCCCCGCAGACGCAGCTTCGGAGCCAGATGAAATAGGCTAGGATATGTGGTTTTAAACATTGATGGTATTACATGGTATTTCCCAAATGATCTCTGAAACAAGACCCATCAAAAAATAAGTCAAATCTGCTTCCATAATTGGTGCTGACTCTAAATCAGAGCTCACCTTTGAAAAAGTCAGACATTCAGCCATACAATCATGCGGTCTTTCCTCAAATTGAAATGGCAACAATTCTGCTGGATTAACTGTTATGCATCTCTTAAGAGTCACAACAGGATATGTAAGCAGAAATGAACACTGAAAGCTCCTGGCTTGCTATTCTCAGTCAACTCTGTAATCTTATGATTAGAGTAAATGATTACTGGATACCCCATAGTCAACACAGGTGCTTTCTCATACCCACAATGCACTGCAGCTAAACCCTAATAACACGGAAGCCATCCGTGGGCCACTCCATCTAACATAGCGCTATAATATGCTATAAATTGCTTTTTTCTTCCACTGCATGTTCCCTGCATTAACATTGCTGATACATATTTATCACAGCGATTAGCAAGATACAAGTGAAATGGCTTTTTGTAATCAAGTGTTGCCAAGACTGGTGCTGTTTGCTTTTCTCACTTTAAAGTTTCAAATGCTACATATGTATCAACCGTCCAATTTAATTCTGCATTTAAGGTTTTTATTCCTGCTTCTGTTAGGGGTGGTGGTGGCCTAGTGGTAGGGTACTTGCCTCTGGACCAAGAGGTTCAAATCCTACCTTCAGTACCACCACTGGGTTCCTGAACAAGACCCTTAACCCCAAGTTGCTCCAGGGAGACTGTCGCCTGTAGTTAGGGAATGGAAGTCGCTGATAAATGTTATTAAACCCTCAAAGGTGTAGTTTTTAGTGCATAATCTTCAATCCATTCTGCACTAAGTCCCATCATTCCCAAAAATGACATCATCTGTCCTACTGTCATTGGCTGTGGCATTTTACTAATCGCTTCCAACTGTGAGGGTGCTATTGCTTTAGTTTCATGCGCTACCAGCCTCCCCAGGTACTCTACCTGAAGTTGACAGTATTGTAATTTTACCTGTGAAGCTTTTTTTCAGCTAATTTCTTGAGAACTTTAACAGAGTTCTCACAACATTGTTCTATTGTTGGGGAACATATGATTAGATCATCAACATATTGTAATATGGTACTGTTTAGATCTAACTCCTCTAGATCTTGTCTCAGAACCTGATTAAATATGTGAGGAGAATGTTTAAACCCTTGAGAGAGCCTTGTATAACTATTTTGCTTCCCTCTGTATTTAAAGGCAAACAAGTACCTTACCTACAGCTATGGGGATGCTGAAAAGCCAGAACACAAGTCTATTATTGTAAAACATTTAGCATCTGGTGCAATAGTCATTAGGAATGTATGTGTATTTGGCACTTCTGCTTGCCAGTCCTCCACAACCTCATTTACTGCCCTTAAATTATGTGCTAATCATACAATGATCTACTTTTTGTACTGGAAGTATAGGAGTATTACATGGACTTCTCATCTCAAATAATACACCTGCTTCTACAAGCCCTTCTACTGTCTTATTTATTCCTTGCTCTGCTTCTGGCTTTAGATAATATTGTGCTCTACTAGGTAATTGTACTTTAGGTTTTAATCGAATTTGTACAGGTGAAGCAGATTTTACCAGTCCTACATCAGTTTCATGATGTGACCACAGATTTTCAGGAACTAAGTTGATCATTTGCTGCTTCAGGGCATCGTCCCTCACCAGCTCTACACTCATCTATTCCCACGAGTCTCTCCCTTCAGTTTCCTGAATAGTAACTTCCTGTGGAACGTCAGACACTTTCATTTCACACAAAATCTTTATCATTAACTTATCTTTAGACAGCAATATTACATTTTTTCTGTGTTTTTTCCCTACTTAATGTCTTCCTCTTTCTTAATCAGTAACCCCAAATCTTTTGATTCATACCCCTCATTTACCAGCAGTGTTACATGAGGTTTGGTGTTATCTGTTTTAAACCATTTTTTAATGATTTCATTATCTTCTATCTGTAATGCTGCTCCCTCTTTTCCTATTACTATACTGCTTACTGTTAAACTAACTTTTAGCCCTGCAGTTTCTCTAAACCACTGTTTCTCCAATATCTCATTTTGTTTATTGTCACATATCGTTGTACAATGACATGTAGGTTTCCTTGCTCTAGGAATTTTTCTAAAATAATCTTTCCCCATTAATTAAATCCTGAACTGGCTTTTCTATCTTTCCCAACCAGTATACATTTGCTTGCTTTTCCTGTGCTTCATTAACCTGTATATTTATTTAAAAAATTGTCAATAAGAATGCCATCTGGAGTACACCAAATTTGGGTTCCCAACCTGCACAAAGCATCTCTTCTCAATAAATTTACTGGAGTTTGTTCTGAGATTAAAATAGGCATACTGATTGTTTTATCTTGTACTGTTAATTGAACTGGAGCCATTAGTGGTATTAGCTGCACTTGTCCTAAAAATCCTATTGTCTTTACAAATTTTCCTGACATGGGGAGATTAATGGCGTAACTAGAATTTAGATATGCATAACATGCTCCAGTGTCTATAAACATAGGCATTTTCTTATCATTTATTCTTAACTTGCAGCCATGGTTGTACCAAGTTTGAGTTTGACTGTGGAATTTCCTGACACCGTCCCTGTGGAGGCCACCAGGTCGACCTTTCCCTACATTTCAGGTCCCATTCATGGATTTACTGGACATTTTTTCCAGATGTGCTGTCTTTGATCTGCCTGTCTGCATGTATCCAGTGAGCCACAAACTCATCAAAAAAGTCAGTCAGTCCCAGCATCTTTTCCAGCTTGCTCTTTGTCTCTTTGTCTTTTGTTCAATGTCCAGTAACCACTTATAGGCCCTCTTGCAGATCCAGTAGACCCCAATCAGAGCCTGGGTCTACCACAGTACATAATTAGCCTCTCTCCCCTTTATTAACATTGGTGCCTATATTGAAGGATATATTTTCCCTGACTTTAATATTTTCCCCTTATCTAAATTATCTTCCTTATCACCTAATGATTCTCTTTCTCCTCTTTTCAAGTCCCTGAACCTCTTCCTAATGGGCTAAATAAAACAGTTTTCCCTACAAGCTGTCTGACTGAGCTTCTGGACAGAGTCATCAATCCCTTGTGCTATTTCCATCTCAGAACACCCCCCCCCCCCACCTTTGGTGCACTCCATTCAGCTCCCCTTACACCACTACCTCCGTCACATGTTTGTCTCTGTAGTTCTTTTAGCTGTCTTCTTTTTCTTTTTTCTATTTTATATTTACGATAGCAATCTATATCCCTTTCATCTGGGCTTTCATCACTATCTTCCCACTTTGCCTTCTCTATTTTATTTCTATTAATTTCCCCTGATCTCACTTATACCCTTTCCTGTACTATAGATAAAATTTCCCTTCCTGCGCCTTTCCCCTTTTGCTTGAACATATCTAAATTTGGATAAATTGACTCAACCTTAATTTTAAACAATTTTATAATTCCTAATTCATTTTCTCTTCTCACTTTTCTCTTTTCACTTTTCTCTTCTCACTTTTCTCCCCTGACTGAATTAATATAATTAAGAGTATTACCATGTGTCAATTTTCTTTTCCTTATGTTGCCACCGCCCCCCCTCCAAATTTTTAAAAAGATATTCACTCTGTAATTTCTAAATTTATTTGGGATGAGAGGCATCCTAGGATTCACCTGTCTACACTCCAAAATTCAAAAAGGCTAGGTGGAATGGCAGTACCAAATTTTGAACTTTAATACTGGTCATTTCAAATCAGGGCACTTTGCTCCTGGGTGGATTCAAACTCCACGATGGCTTGGAAAAGGATCAAAGCTGCAAGAGTAAAACCACATAGGGTGCAAGATATACTATTTGCTAATATTCCTACTAAAAGGATTAATAATACATTTGGACCAATTATTGCAAATTCGATTCAAGTATGGAAAAAAGTAGAATATATGATGTGTGGCCCATTTAAATTTTGTCAGACCACACCATTGTGGCATAATCAGAATATCTTAGGAGCTAACCATTCCTTATACCAACCCTCTTCATTGGGTATTAACACACTTGGTGACATGTACAACTATCAGGGCCTTCTTGCTTTCCACGATTTAAGGTCATCCTTCCTCGTTCCAGCGTCTTCTTTTTTTTGTCTACCTTCAGATAAGATCAGCCCTAAAAGCATATGGAGTTTTCTGGAGTTCCTCTCTCCCTTCACACCCAATGGTGCAGTGGATTACCCCACCTGTGGGTAGACCCTCAGTTTCTAAAATATTTATTAAACTTATTGAACATAACAAGAAACCTTTATCGATTCAATCCTTTTGAGACAAAGAGTTAGAAAGTACTAACTTATGGCTGAATTGGGAGAAGTTGGTATCTAATCTGAATATGACATCTAAGAATATAATGCATAAACTGATTCATTACAAAACTATTCAGAGCATATATTACACCTTATAAAAGATTCCAGATGGGGTTGCAAGCTACTTATAACCGTCAGATATGCAATAACAGTGGTCCAGGGACCTTTCTACATATGTTTTGGGACTGTACAATTGTCCAAATTTTGGTCTGATGTGAACGCATGTTTATTTGATTTATTAGAGATTTCTTCTGTACCTAACCCTGCCCTTTGTCTTCTTAATGACACATCAGATGTCAACTTAAAGATTACTCAGTGCAAAATGGTATTCGCTGGATTTACTGCAGCAAAGAAAACAATCACAAAACACTGGTTTACTCCTGAGATTTAAAATCTTTTTGGGCCCACAGACTTACTAACATTGTTAATCTAGAACTCACCACTGCAAGACTGAACAGAGCATGACCAGAAACTGTGAATGCCTGGAAAAGCTTTTTATCTAAAATTCTTCACTGGAGAAGAGATTGTAAATGAACAGACTACAATATACAATGTATACATGTTGTCTTCTTAAGGTGAGAGTTTTCTGAAATGCCTGCTGTTTCATTGTATTTTTGTTTATAAAAATTCAATTCAAACTTTTAATCACAAAAAGAAAGATCAAACAAATTTAAATATTAGGCTATGATAACTCAAGTAAACACAAAATGCAGTTTTTAAGTGATGATTTTATTTATTAAGGAAAAAAACTATCCAAACCTACATGGCCTATGTGAAGAAGTAATTGCCCCCCTTGTAAAGTCATGAAGTAACTTTGGTTAATCACATTGTTTGGAAGGCTGAGTGCAATTCCAGTAGCCACACCCAGACCTGATTACTGCCAGACCTGCTGAATCCAGAGATCACAGGATAAAAGATCCTGGTAGCTAAAGCTAAAGAGAGAGTAAAGGGGCGAACTGTTCGTGGCTCTGCTGTCTTTTCAGGCACTTTGCTGTTCGTGTTTGAAGATTGTGTTCAGATGAACAAAACTTACTTGAGACCTGAAGATATTGAATAATTGCAGTTTATTGTTCTAGATTTACACTAAGAATTTAGCCCATCTAGCATCTGTATAACATAAGCACAGTAGTAATTTCTTCCTTTATTTGTTACAGAACCTTACATCATACATTATCCTTACATGTGCAGTTTTAAGCGGGCATTAAACATCCTTTGAGCTCCGTCCTGCTGGACCGGAGTCGTGACTGACCTCCCACAGCAAGTGTTGTCCTTCTGCAGCAGATCTATACAATTTGGGGAGTGTGACCCCCCCTCCTTCTCCTTCTCCTTCTTCACAAATGGACTAGAACGTATTTATGATTGGAAGGCAGTGGTGCGTCATGAAGTGTCTGATTCACCCCATTGTTTAAATAGATAAAGAACCCAAAACTCTGAAGATCAAGATTTAGGACAGTGGCTCCGGTGTCGCAAGTGCTGCGAGAGCTTATGCTCCATTAAAAATAAATAAATAACAACAGTTTTCGAGTCCGTTTTCTTGCTATTAACAGCGGAATGTCAGTGGGAGGCTGCTCTAAATTTCCCACATTTTGGGTCGGGATCTTGGGAAAAATCCCTTTTTTTCAATGTTGAAAATTGACAGGTATGGCCTAAGTGCCTAAAGTAGACTGGAGCATCACTCTTTATAACGGTCTGCAGTACTCAACCTGCTTTAAAATGAGTTGTCTATTTGCAAACGTGGCTATATAAATAGTCCGTAAAGCCATATTTTACAGGACATAAGCCCTTCGATTGGCATCACTCATGTGTCAGTTCGCTTTCGGTTTTGCCAGCATGGACGCGCTTCTGTTAAAGGAAGGCACAGATGTGTCGGACATCGACCAAGCGGTAAAGAATAAGTGGAGACGGGCTTGACTAAATGAAATGGGCAATAATGGCAATAATGGCTGAGGTGGTATGGGCCCGTGACACGGAGCATTTGGTTTAAAAAAAATTTTAATTAAAAATTTCAGCCAGATGATTTTTTTTTTTGCTTTAATCCATGCGAGTGTAGAATCTGTAAATGCAAACTTAATGAGAGAGGTTGGAGGATGAGAATACCACAGCTGGTGGAAAAAGATGTTTTATGTTAAAGCTGTTGCTCCAACATTAAATACAAAAAGAATATGTGCCTTCTTGAAATCAACTAAATTCTAGGCTATTGTTTTTTTGCCACCGTGATGGTCTTAATTTTTCTTATTCGAGGTCTTGAAAAGGTCTTAAGTCATTGAATTTACATATAAAAAATGTGCAGATATCCTGTAGCAGAACCTGTCCTATATTAGTCATTCTAATATTAGTTAGTAGCCACTTGCCGCTTCTATTTTTTCACAAAGTTACAGCGAGAAATGGGGAAATGTACGTTTTCTCAAACTTGGCTTGATGACCCATCATTTAAAGACTGGCTTAAGCCGGTCAGGGGAATGACCGGGAAGCATTTGTGTCTGTGTATTTCTTCTTACACCACTGTCACTCCTTTCCTCTGCCATCTTTCTCTCTCTCTCTCTGTCTGCCAGCTGAAGTTATCAGCTGATGAACACAGGTAAAATTGTTACAACTCTCTTAAAATTAATTTTGCGACATGTTCAAACTGTTATCTGGCACTGCATCAACCAATAAATAGCAATGGTTACCACCCATTATCACTCCATGGTCTCTTTGGACAGTTTTTGAGTCCACAGTGTAAGTTGTTGCAACAAGTTGCCTCTTGTGATGAAATCAGTTGCTCCTTTAAGAGAGTAATTCACTACTTTAGTCTGTGTGTTTAAGAATGTGTGTCTGTCTTAGTGTGTGTGTGTGTGTGTGTGTGTGTGTGTGTGTGTGTGTGTGTGTGTGTGTGACATGACACTCTTGCATTAATTTTTATTAATGTTTATGGCTGTTGTCATGTGTCATTTGTTTTAAGAAGTGTCAAGTTGACCTTATTAGGGTGGGACTAAGGGTTATGGTTAGGATAACCCAAGGGCTTGGGTTAAGGTAAGGACAACTTAACAATAAAAAAAAAACAAGGCCGCTGCTTGATGTCATGGAGGTAGTAAAAGGTAGTAAATTCGACACTAGGATTCCTGCATAAACTCTGTTGTATTGTAATTTTACTTTAATGTTAAAGGTTAGATTTCTTATATTTTATTAATTCAAATCTCAAGTTAAAATAATTTTCACTGGTGCCGTAAAAAAAAATTGGTGTGGGTCAGTGATGTGGTGTGGCAGCATTAAAATTGTTAGTGATTTTAGATTTATATCAATAAATACAGAGACACTGTTACGATTGTGAAACATTTGGCGAATAACCTAGCCCAGTACATGCAACATTTTCAAGGTATTCCTCAGTTAAGTGACTATAAGATGTGAAACACCGAGCTCTGCCACCGAGCTCTCAGCTGTGTTGGCTGGCCTTCACAATATGAAATCTCATTCATCTGTGTTTTTTATTCATATTTTTAACAGCAGCAATAAAATAAACTTTAGAACATTGTGTTTAGGTAAATTAGACGTTTGTGTGAAATACTATTTTCCATTTGCTGAATAGAAAAAGCTACTGTAAAAAAGTAAATTTGATTTTGTTACATTTTTGATCGGCTCCTGAATAATGTATCTTTTCATTGCAGTGTGTCTGCGCATCCAGGTCAACCCTCAGAATAAAGGAGAATTCCTCTCTGTGTCACCTGAGAGGGCCTTTGCAGACTTCTTGTTTGCCCATACTGTTCTCCATCTGGTGGTTGTTAACTTCATTGGCTGAAACCTCCTTTCACCTGGTGCAACATTTTGCAGGTATGTGGTGTGTGATATTTTTTGTTTGTTAGCATTAACTTCAGTGCAACATGGATCTCTTTTCTGCATCTCATTGATGTTGTTCTCATATAAGATGTATAGCTGTGGTCTGTCTGTGTAAGTGTCATTTTACCTGGTGTTAACATCCTTAAACACGGATGTTTCACCTCAGCATGCATCATGATTTCCATCCAAAGATTTTTTTTTTCACAAGATGTTTTAACACTTCAGAAGTGTTGTGGTCGGCCAGGCCAATTTCACATCATTTGCAGTTTGTGCAACAAAAAAAAAAGGAAACAAAAGTGTTTTCATCTGTATGCACTCTGTTTTTATTCCGAATGCACCATTTTATTCCCAGCCACGTTCTAAGAATCTTCTTCAAAAAGTGCAAAAGCTAAACTACAGATCATTTTTTTAAATCAGTTTGCCGCCTAGTCCAAAAAACATCATAGTAATAATGCAATCAGCTGAAGTGATTTTTGAAAGTATTTTTTGCTGGGTTCTTTTCTTTGTGTTCAGAAGGAGTTGAACTGTTTTTATTTTACATTAGTCTTTATTATTAAAAATCAAGTAATCCATGAAAATCTACTAACTATGATTAATAAGGGTTACTGCTAATTTACATACTGTAATCAGTCTACAGTAAGTAAATGTATCTAGTGTTCCCCCTGCAAATTCATGGAAAAAGCATGTGGCAATACATAATTTTTCATGCATATTAGTGCTTAATTATTAAGAAAAATATAATTTTCTAATTTTGTAACATACTTTAACATAAATTCAGCTAAATTTCAATATAAAATATAACTGTATAAATTTAGTACTGTTGAGAGTACACATAGAAAGCGCGTCTTGGGATGGTGAAATACCCTTGTACTCAGCCGGGATGTTTAAAAGCCAATCCAAGAGCATTATTCATTTCTCCTAGCCTCTGATTGGCTGCTGCCCTGTGATGCAGAAGCAGTCCAGCATTCCCGCATCATGACAGTTTCCCGTGTGTATCTCGAGTTTTTTGGGAGCATATTTGGAAGCATATTTAGGGTTTAGACTATAAAAATAGGAAAATGTTTTTGGCACATCACATTCACGTTTTTTCACAATTTGCAGGTGCTCTTGGAACGTCACCCCCCGCAAATTTCGGGGGTCAACTATATATGTATAGTCAAGATCTTCTGTAATATACAAGAGACAAACCCAAATAATCTTATCTCTCACATAGTCATCAAAATCTACTTTGTCAAATAAGGATCTATCACAATCAACACGCCTTTTTAGTTGTTTTGTTTGAAACATTAAAAGTTTTTTTTTTATTACTTATACAGTACATACAGTAAATTGTGGTACATATACATTAAATTAAATATATATACAATACCAGTCGCATCACCTATTGCTCTGACAGCTTTGCACACTTTTTTTTTTTTTTCTCAATCAAAATCATGAGGTATCAACCTGGAGTGGTATTTAATTAACAGGTGTTCTTCCTCAAGAGTTCATTAGCGGATTATCTTGCCTTCTTAATGTGTTTGTGGTGGCCTTGCCTCTAGACCAAGAGGTCATGGGTTCGAATCCTACCTTTAGCGCACCACCGCTGGGTTCCTGAGCAAGACCCTTAACCCCAAGTTGCTCCAGGGAGACTGTCCCCTGTAGTTAGGGAAT
>JBBJLS010070597.1:0-11781 GCA_037577275.1 Bryconaethiops microstoma
ATTATGTCAGCTTCACAGCAGACATACAACAACACAACCTGCGCCACCAACTCGTAGACCACAGGCAACTCCTAACCCGACCTGTAGTCTCGCCCGTCACCCCACTCCATAAAACGGGCAAAAGGGCCACTCGCGCTGTGTGCAAAGGCTCATGGGAGCCAGTCCTACCGTGCCGGCTCGTCACACAGCCCCCTCCGATGGGGAGCGCCGTCCACGGCCACCCCACGAGTCCAACACAAAGTCCTTCAGACGAGGCGGCAAGTTGCGCCTTCGGGGACCTCGCTGTGTTTTCTCTTGGGCAGAAATAGAGCTCTCACCACTCACTCCCTGTTCCCCCAGGTCTGTCAACTCACCCCATGCGTCCAATGACTCAGTGTGGTCAGTGTCCAGCTCAGGAGCATCCCTCGTACCAGCCTGTGGCCGGTATGGCGCCAGTTTGTCCCTGTGCAAGACCACAGCCTTGCGGTGGCCCCTCAAGCGCACCCAATAGACCACCTCACCAAGCCATTCTAGGACCTCTCCTGGCCCCCTCCAGTGGCTGTCAAGTTTTAGGTTCCGCCCCTTTTTCCGGGAGGGGCAGTAAACCCAGACCAAGTCCCTCGGCGCAAAGTCGTGCCCCGACTGTGCACGTCATATGCCCGTTTCTGCCGTGCTGTGGCTTCAACTTGGTGTCCTCTCGCCAGCTCATGCACTGACCTAAGGCGGCGTTGCAGTCTGCGGGAGTAATCCGGCCCCAGTGGACCCGCGATCTCAGGCTCGGGGGGGGGGGGTTTCCAAACGCCAAGTCCATGGGGGTGCATCACTCACGCCTGAACATCAGTACAGCTGGCATGCTGTGCATGCTGTCCTGCACGGTTGTGCGGTAATACCACAAGACCAAGGACAAGTGTCCCAATCACGCTGGTGTTCGGCCACAAGTAAAATAGTCCATGGCGACTAACACATAACAATTACCCGACTCGGTTTGTGGAAACAGGCCCAAAATGTCCACCCCTACCCGGTCTATGGGGGCCCCCACCACGTAAGGCTGCATTGGTGCCCGCGATTGACCGCTCGGCCCCTTTTTAGTGGGGCCAATAAAAACGGCTGCGGAGTCGCGTCAAAGTTTTAGTCACTCCGAAATGTCCAACCCCAACTACACCATGTACGCCCCGCAAAATGTCCTTCCACAGTACGCGGGGCACCAGCAGTTGCCACAGTTCACGCTGACCATCTGGATGCCACCATCGGCGATAACACAGCCCCTGCCGCAATTCCAGTGTCCCCCACTGAGATTGATAAGCTTTCAGTTCTGTGTCTGCAGCAGCTATCTCATCCCATTCAGGGCAGCGCAATTGTTCCACCCACCACCGTACTTGACTTAGAGTAGGGTCACTCTCCTGCTCGTGCCGCAGCAATTCTGAGTCCACCCCAGTCACAGCATCGCTCGTGATGGCTGCACTCAGCACACTCTCTTGTTCTTTTTCAAGAAGAGTGTCACTATGTATCTGCAGTAGTGACACTCTTCGACCATACATGGGCGGCGCGACAACGCGTCCGCATTACAGTGCTGCCGACCTTGCCTGTGCTGCACCTCAAAGTCGTACTCCTGCAGCACCTCTAACCACCGCGCGAGCTGCCACTCAGCATTTTTAAAACTCAGCAACCATGTTAGTGACGCATGATCAGTCCGGAGACGGAACTTCTCCCCGCACAGGTATGGCCAAAAATGACAGAGACTCTGCACCACCGCAAACAGTTCTCGCCGCATCACGCAATAGTTCCGCTTTGGCCGACACAGCGCCTGACTGTAATATGCCACTACGGGCTCTCCTGCTTCCGTAGCCTGTGATAGAACTGCACCGATGCGCACATCGCTCGCATCTGTGTCCACTATAAAAGGTTTTGTTGGATCTGGACTCATAAGCACCGGCGCCTTCCCCAATGCCTCTCACAGCTGCATGAATGCGGCTTCGCACTCTGCTGACCACCGGAATGTCCCCCCCTTTTCCGTCAGCTGATGTAACAGCCGGGCTAATGTCGCAAAGTCCCGCACAAAACGCTGGTAGTACGAGGCTAAGCCCAGGAAGCTAAGCACTTATTTAACGTCTCGCGGAGTCGGCTAACCCCTCACTGCATCCACTTTTGCCGGATCGGTGGCTACTCCCTTGCTACTGACCACATGCCCCAAGAATGCAACCTCCCTCTGTAACAGCACATATTTCTTCGGATTCAACCGCAATGCCGCCCCATGAATGGCCCCGAGAACCTCTTCTAAGTTTTGTACTGCACCCTCAAATGTTTTGGCATGTACCAACAGATCGTCTAAGTAAACGACGCATTTTGTCCACGGCACCCGATTTAGCACGGGCTCCATAAGTCTTTCAAACTTGGCCAGAATATTGCGCAGTCCAAACGGCATAACCCGGAAGTGCCATAGCCCTTGCCCAATCGTGAATGCTGTTTTTGGCTTAGTGTTCTCAGCTAACTCTACCTGCCAGTAACTGCTCCGCAAGTCTAAGGAGGTAAACCACCATGAACCCGCAATGTAATCCAACGCATCATCGACACAGGGAAGTGGATGCGAATCTTTTTTTGTCACCGCATTCAAACGCTGATAGTCCACACAAAAATGCCAGCTGTCGTCCTTCTTTTTTACCAGCCCAAGGACTGTCTTATGGCTCGATCACCCCTGCAACTGTCTGCAATGATAGCACTCCCTTGTCTGGAGAGGGCGCCTCACTCGTGAGGAAACTCCATCTGTGCCGGCCACCACTGTCCACTCTTGGGTTCCACCATCATCTGCACCGCTGGCTGCTACTCGCTGGTGAGGGAATGTCTTTGCCTTGGTGGTAAAGATGATCTTTACCCGTTCCGCCTCTTTTAACGCGGCTGACAGGGAGAGGGGGGCTGTCAGGCACATGTGTTGCTGCAGCCGCTCTGGCGAGAGAGCACAGAGAAACACATGCAGAGCCAGCTCTTCTTGTGCTGCTGGCGTAAACCATGGGTAGGCTCGGCGCACGCAGTTCTGAAGATCTCTGCCGAACATGCCCCACATCTCACCCCTCGCCATCTCAACCTTTTGCCATTTCTTCCTTCTCCGGCTGGCCGAATCTCTGCCGCAGCGCCGCCACCAGCTGGTCGAAGTCCCGGCAATCGCTGAGTGGTCGGTCGACCAGGACTTGCAACGCCTCGCCTTCGAGCGCCAAGGAGAGGTGGATCGCTGCCTCATTCTGGTCCCACCGGTTGTGCCATGCCGCCAGCTCGATTGGCACCAGGTATGGCTCCAAGGGCGCCTTCCCATCGAAACGCAGCTTAACGGCCACTCGTGGTCCTGGCTGCG
The DNA here is from genome assembly GCA_037577275.1 of Bryconaethiops microstoma. Lineage (NCBI taxonomy): Eukaryota > Metazoa > Chordata > Actinopteri > Characiformes > Alestidae > Bryconaethiops > Bryconaethiops microstoma. The sequence continues at coordinate 3,323 of JBBJLS010070597.1, forward strand.
TGGGTGCCATTTCCCCGCCATCATCTCTGGTCTGGCCCATCGCAGGAGAACTGTGCTCCTCCTCGAGGTGGCACGCTGATCTTCGTGAGACACTAGCACCATTGCGTCTTCCGAGGAAGGCACCATGCTCTGTTCCTCGGACCAATACTCACTGTGCTCGCTCTATCAGCACATTAATGTCTCTCTCTAATTGCTCTATCCCACTTCTGACACAAATGTAGCAAGCGTATGAGAGACATTGTGAGCACACTTTAAATCTCAAATAAGTCATTTATTATGTCAGCGTCACAACAGACATACAACAACACAACCTGAACCACCAACTGGTAGACCACAGGCGACTCCTAACTCTCCACACCCCAACCTGTAGTAACGCTCGTCACCCCACCCCAACAGCTAACACTCTGGAGGGGGGTGACTGTCGAGAAGGTCTAAACACACACAATTAACACACATAAACGCTCTAATTCTAAACAATACATGTCTACTCCCCTCTACTAACCCCCTAAACACATAATACAGCCAAAAGAGTCACTCGTGCTGTGCGCAAAGGCTCATGGGAACCAGTCCAACCATGCTGGCTCATCACAATATATATATATGGTGGCCTAGGGTAACAGACCCCAACCGTAATTACTTTTTTTTTCTTTGAAAGTTTGATTTCACCCTTTTTGGACCTCCTGGAGCACAAACAAATTAATGAAGTCACACTCAGATAAGTTCTTTTCTTTCAGGTTTATTTTTCTCACAGTGGCAGTACTAGACAGTGTCATCAATGTCATCAATCACAGTTCTAGCCCCCCTCCCGTACCACCCAGCTCACAGCAAACTTTAAAAGGGTTGTTACCCAGTAGATAATCATCCCACAGTCGAGTATACAAGTCACAGCACTTCACCCTGGTTTAAGTTCACACACACACCCACAATGAGGGAATCAGGGGAATAAAAAGGGGCACATACTCATAACACTTAATGACACTACCAACATTAGAAATAAACAACATAAATGAAAACAGATAAATACAAAAACGAAAATAAATCAAACATACTAAATCCTTTCACAATGAAAAAAAAGAAAAGAAAATAAACCAAAAACCTCAGACCGTTCCCAGTCCACTGTGCTCGTCCTTGACTTACCACGTCTCTCCACCACCAACCAGCACTTAAGGGAGGAAAGATGGCACATACGCAACAACAAAGGCCGGGTGGCTGCTGGCTCTTTTCCCCCCGATGCCTCCGCCTCATGGACTTAATATAAGTGCTTCAAAATCGACTCTCATGAAGCCCTGGCGAAACGTAAGTCCAGGCAGGCAGCAGCTCACCAGAAAGTCTCTCGATGTATTTTTCCTTTACTCAAAAGAGCACATATTCTTCCCCCCCAAGCGAGCACCCCTAACACTAGTGGTGGCCATCTTTTAAAGATCCCAGCCTTCACATTCCCTGCTCGTTACCCCAGAGCTGACCAATGTTTGTCCCACAGAGGAGCCACCCCAGGACGCTCCATACTGTTCAGGGCATGGTCTGGGCAAAATAATTTTAAACTTACAACTAACCTGCCCCCCCCTCACCAGGACAACAGTCCACAAACAAAAGGAAGAAAGAAAAACACAAACAAACAAAAAAAAAACACTCGTCGTGCCAGGACACAATCCCCACCCCCACTAAATGCATGCTTGTCCTGAGCACTAATCCCTATACCGGGCCGGCCACACCCCCAGATTGGCCCATGAGGATTGGCGTTCTACAAATGCCGGTGGGGCCTCCCCCCAATACATCTTCACACCTTATAGGGCTCCCCTCTGGGGGACAGCCCAACGATATGGCCGGCGGAGGCTCCTCCACGGCCCCCTAATCTGCCTCCGGACCCCCTCTGTGAGGAGCGGTGCCCAGGCATCACTGGTGGGACCTCCTCCACCACTCCCTCTTTTCCCCTGGTGGCTGTTGCCCTAGCCACCCACCGGGCCAACCTAGGGGGATGGATGGAACAAGCTGAGGGCTGATACTAGCCCCCCTGCGTTCATCCCCAGCCTCCGGAGCAGCCGTCTTCCATTCGAGTTGGCAGGGCCTCAGATGTCGCCTATGAAGAGTCTGGATGGGGCCTTCCGTGCCTTCGGGACTGACCTGAAACACAGGGGTCACGGAATCCTGCTGCTTCACCACTACCCAAGCCCTGCCTTTCCAAAATGGAGTTACCTTACCTCCAGCCTGCCGGCGGAAGTTCCACAGCAGGACCCGCTCCCCTGGATCTCCTCTCCAGCGCTTCTGCCTCCCCTCCTCAACCACCTCTTGGGCTCTCCAGAGCCACCCTGGTGCTCCTGAACCCTCTCCATCTCCATCTTGTGTGGAGTCAACTCACTCACCCCCCATCGCTGGTCCTCGAACATTACCCAAAAGGGGGACAGGCCAGTGCTGCTATGGGGAGTGCAGTTGTATCCCTGCACCAGCTCAGGTAAGTGCATCCTCCATCGCCCCTTCTCCATGGTGGGCAGCATGTTCAACAGCTTCAGTACTGTCTGATTCCACCTCTCTCAGGCTCCATTTCCCTGTGGGCGATATGGAGTCATTCTCACCTTAACACAGCCATACATTGCATAAAGGTCTTGTATCACCTGGGACTCGAAGGCAGGTCCCTAATTGGCCAACAGTGGCTCAGGGCACCTGTACCACCTCCTGCCAAATGACTCGGGCCACTGTTGCTGCTATCTGATCTCTCGTAGGCACTGCAATCGCAAAGCTGGAAAACACATCAATTGCAGTCAATACATATGGGTACGGGTCCCCAGGCCGCCCCAAGGATAAAAAGTCCAGGGCTAATCCTTCCCATGGGTAGTTGGTGGTAATTACACCCAGAGATGGGGACTCACCTTTCCCTCTGCAGCGCATCAGGCACTCCACACACTCCAATTGCCACTTCCCAATGTCCTGTTGCAGGCCAGGCCAATAGACTCTTTCCTGCAGGGCCAACACCATTTGCTGGCCTCGTGAATGCCCCAAAGGCTCATGATACTCTCTCCACACCTTCTGTCGTTCGCTAGTTTTAACCACCACCCTCCATCACTCCTCTCCGCCCCTCAGGGAGCGATGTTGCAACACCCCCCAGACCACCTTCAGATCTTCCCAGTCTTCCAGCAAGCACCGGCCCACCCCGATAAGGCTTTCTTACCCTTGAAGGTGGGCTTCATTCCAGACAGCACCCACTCGCATACTTGGGCCACGTCAGGGTCCTGACTCTGCCGCTCTGCCTACTCCTTGACGGTCCCTACCTGGGCCACCCAGGACCCCCTGGGTCATCAGGACAAAACATTGGCATTCTGGTGCTCCCGACCTGGCTTATGGCGTAAATCAAATTCAAACGATGCGAGCTGTCCTGCCCAGTGCTGTTCTCCAGCCCCCAACTTGTCCATCTTCAGGTGTAGGAGTGGGCGACGGCCAATATAAACATTGAACTTAACACCTCACAGATAATCCTTAAATTTCTCTACTACCGCCCACTTTAATGCCAATAACTACAACTTAAAGGCACTGTAGTTCTGATCGTTCTTCTCTGAGTCATGCAAGCTCTGACTAGCATATGCAATTACTTGCTCTTGCCCTGCATCAATACCGCCCCTAACCCCTGGAGGCTTGCATTGGTATACAGGCACAATGGCAGAGCATAGTCAGCATAGACCAGTATGGGTGCCTCCACCAGGACCCTTATCAACGCCTCAAAGGCCTGCCAACACTCTTCCATCCAAACCACCTTCTGTTGGGACGCAGCTCCAGTGCCCTGGAGATTGCACACCCGGAGAGGCACCTTTAATCCCCAGATGCAGGCCGCGACTCGGCCCACCTACCACTCCTGCTGCCCTCCCCGATAATCTTCTATCACCACTTGTTTACCCTCCTTCAGCTGACACCGGGGCACATCCACCCCGATCACCTCCTCAGTTGAAGAGCGCAGCACCCTCGGCCTTTCTGCCCTCAGATGAGCCGCCTGCTCATATGGTACCTGCTCTGCCACTGAGGTGCTAACACACCGAAAAAGCCCAGTCCCATGCTTGCTGGTCAGCCCTAGGGAGTGCAGTGCGAAAAAAAGACACGTGTGAACCCCCTTGAGTATTAAGCACTTCCCATCAATGTCTGATCACGTTCATACCAATAATTCCGTACGGGGCCGGCAGATGCTGGTCCTCCAAGATCACCACCCCCCCGCTGGGGGATCTCCACCCCAGCGACTCTGAAGCATAGCCACATAGCCCACAGCCTTCAGGGTCAACCAGGGTACCTCCTCAGCATCCTTGACCCCGGCACCCCAACACAGTGCATGAACTGGCTGTGGCTAATAAGGTTACCTGTGAGCCAGTGTCCAGGATACAAGGGACCAGCCTCCCGGCAGCCAGCACCTCAAGGATGAGACTCTCCCCAACTAGCGCCTCCCTGAGGACAATTGCGACCGGTTCTGCTCACAGCTTGAGCTGCACCCCCCTACTGCTGACTCACAGTGGCAGCACTAGACAGTGTCATCAATGGCCCCCTCGCAGTTCTAACCCCCCTCCTGTACCACCCAGCTCACAGCAAACTTTAAAAGGGAAAGATAGCCCACATTAGCACGCTGTTATCCAGTAAATAATCATCCCACAGTTGAATATACAAGTCACAGCATTTCACCCTGGTTTAAGTTCACACACACACCCACAATGAGGGAATCAGGGGACTAAAAGGTGGCACATACACACAACACTAAATGACACTACAAACATTAGCAATAAACAACATAAATGAAAACAGATAAATACAAAAAAGAAAATAAATTAAACTTACTAAATCCTCCATGCTCCCACCGTGAGGCCCTTCCACAACAAAAAAAAAGAAAAGAAAATAAACCAAAAACCTCAGACCGTCCACTGTGCTCGTCCTTGATTTGCTTGCGCTCCCGCTGTCCTCCTAGAGGGAAGCTTGGCTCCTCGACCCGACAAGGCTCCTGCCGTACTGCAACATTCTGTGTCAGTTCCACAGGCATGAGGTCAGTAGTGATCTCGCCTCTCTCTCTGACCCCCATCGCCCACACGTCATCCCCTTTTCGTCGCTCGCCGTCAGACCCTCGCGCTGCTCCGTCTCTGTCCAGCAGCAGCTTACCAGAAAGTCCCTCGATGTAGCTTTCCTTTACTCAAAACAACGCATATTCTTCCCCCCCAAGCGAGCACCCCAAACACTGGTGGCGGCCATCTTTTAAAGATCCCAGGCTTCACCCTCCCCGCTTGATACCCCGGAGCTGGCCAATGATTGTCCTGGGGTGGAGCCACCCCAGGACCCTCCATACTGTTCAAAGCATGGTCTGGGCAAAATAATTTTAAACAAACTCATAACAACCACACCCCCCCACCCCACCCCACCAGGACAACTGTCCACAAAAAAAAGGAAGAAAGAAAGAGACAAGCAAAAAATAACAGTCGTCATGCCATATATGTTTTTTTTTTAAATAATGCGTTTGTAAAACTTGTTATACAGCACTGAATTTAACACTGAATCTTATTACCAAGGGTGTCTACTGCGATAAGTTAGAAGCAACAGGCACTGTTACATAGGCTACTCTAACAGGCTATAATACATAGGCTGATTGTTAAGCATTTTATGGATGAGCTGAACGCTTCAAAGCAGTTTAAATTTCTGTTCCAATCCAGAACAAGCAAACTGACTAATGAATAATCAGCTGTCATGATTCATTTTAGCCATGCTTCCATGGGTGATTGTCACTTTACTCCTTTATTACTACTGTGTCATTTAATGGCATTGATATGGACTCTTAACACAATTTGCATCATATTTTAGGGATTGCATGTCTGGAGTGGTAAAAACTACAAAGGATATGACAGCTGCCACATCTTAGCCATCACTGCATAATCTCCACTTGTAGTGTGATATTCTTGTGCAAGTGCTTCAGTAAATTAGCTAGAAGTCTTAAAGAATAAAACCTTTTTAAAAGCCTTCAGATGGCAACAGTTACAGGGGCAGTTACCAAATAATTTTTACCATAATGCACATTGACTTAATGCATTTGCATCTCAGTCTGACTCAGTGTTTGCATATCTGGTAAATATACATCTACTTACATTTATTTCTGCATATTGCATCCCCTGCCCAGTCTGTTCTCATTACAGTAAAAGTCTCGGGGAGACACACGTTGGCTCTGCTGTCAAAGCCATTTGAGCCCAGAGCTGTCACATCAGTATGTAAAGGCAGGCAGACTCCAAGTGCCTGCTGGAGGACTGTGGGCTCGGCAGATAAACAGGCAGCGCTGCATGTGTTATCAGTGAGCTAAGATTAGTCATTATCTGCAGAGGAGACAGTATCCCCGGCATCTAGAGTTCTCTTAATGACCTGATTCTTATCGTACCGGCAATCAGATATAAGTGCTATTCATAGCGCCATATATTCTCTGAATCCCTCCACTCAACCCCACCCCTCCAAAACAAACAGCAGGTGAAAATATGTGTGTTAAGTCTGGAAAGAATATGATAAAATTTTCATTTGAGCCTAACATTTAACAAAGTCTCGGAACAAAGACACCGATTTCGAATCAGTTCACTGCAGTTACATTAACTCCTCAAACATTAAAGTTCCAATAAGTTTAGTATGATATTACAGTGCTTTAATAGAATCTCTCCCAGCTGTAATGTCACTTTATTATTATCCCACTCCAGGCTATTTAAGGAGTCTCTGATTGATATGGTCAGAGTTGGTCTGTCCTTGAATGCATGTGTATGTGTCCCTGTGCACCACTGGTAGCACGGCTAAGCCTAGTTTCAGACACTTCACCCACAGAGGTACAAGTACCACCTGATGTATGCTGCACAACGAGACCACAGCTAACAGAATTTTCAACTCTGAGTTCTATGGGTTAAGGCCTTCATCAGCTTGTTCCAAACAAGGCGCTAAGCCCTGTGCTCCACAAAGAACAGATGTATGTATTGGGAAAGGGTCCATAGACGGTATGATACAAACTAAGCATGTACACTTGAAGAAATCCAACCACCATAGATGGATGGTATGTGGACAGCAGAAAAAGAATGTGTAGGAAGCAGCTTTTTATTCATTTTAATAAATTAGAGTCACCAAATTCTGATAAACACAATAAACTATTGTTTTTGATAATGAATAGTGACAAGAGAAACAGTTTATAGTGTTTATAGTGTTTGTGTCTGAAAATCACTCACTGAACTATGTGGCATCTTACATTGTCTTGTTTGACAATTTGTCATTTGTTGTATTTTGCCTCCTTTAAGGGAAGAGATGGGATAAAATAATCTAAAATAGCAATACATGGGATAAATGCATGTAAGTGATTATTTATTCATGCACTCTCAGAAACAAAACATACTAATAGCATACAAATATTGTCACTGTGATGGCACTCCAAGATACCTAAAGGTTCTCTCACAATTACCTTGTTGGGTCTGGAGCTTTGATGCCAATGTCAGACACACAGCCGTTTACAAACCAGTCAATGCGAAATACATGCAGATGCAGCCCACGCAGTTGGATGTAGGTGCGTCAATGTGAAACAAAAACCAGATCAAATGTGTACAATGTAACCAATAACCTTGGTCCAAACTCTCAGGTATGAAAACAGAACTGCTTTGAAAAATTCTTCTTCGAAAAATTACATTTCTAAAGGTACAGATATTCTCCTCTCTATTGAGAAAGTGAATGTATGGAGCTACTTTCTTTATAGGCCTTATTTTACTGTCCAAACAAAAATCAACAATGGACATACAAACTAACAACTTGGAAGTCGACAAAGTACAAGCACGACTGTCTGCTTGGACTGAAGACACATTTCCGTGGGAATTTCTATGACACTAATAAATTTATCTTTAACACTGTGAGAAACGCAAAGGTGTACCAAGACATCACAGGATAAAGAATGCAGAAAAAAAGTCTATAAATAATAAAAGACCACAACATTAAAAGCAGCGCTGTCAGAAATCTTTCTGCTGGTTTGACTCCATGGACGCGGTTTTGGTACGATGACCGGCCATAAAACTGTGGAGAGAGAATTGCACTGCTGAGGCATTAGAAACACCATTACCAGACTGAGATACACTGGAAAAGGTTCCATGCCATCGCAGTATGGTTAAGGTACAGCGCGGTTCCTGTACGCCTTAGTGATGTACAGTGCTTAAACAAAGCTGTGAAGAACTCATCCAGTATTACTGGTCCTAGCCTGTATTGCAAGAAATCTAAGAAGTCTAAGATTGAAGGTCTGCAACACTTTCGCTTTTGTTATTGGACCATTCTGACAATTATCTTCCCTTACACATCAGATGAAAATAGCAGTCTGCACTTGGTCATATATTGCATGTCAGTAAAATAGCCCCTGGCTGCCAAAGTAAGTGGTTCTACGAGAGAGAGAGAGAGAGAGAGAGAGAGAGAGAGAGAGAGAGAGAGAGAGAGAGAGAGAGAGAGAGAGAGAGAGA
>JBBJLS010070598.1:0-11781 GCA_037577275.1 Bryconaethiops microstoma
AAATATAAACAGTGTAAAACAGTCTAGAACTGGTGTTTGTTCTCCTACACTCTCGCCGTTTGCTGCTCTTTCTCTCGGCGCACCGCCCCTCGTCCCCTCTCCGGAGCCCCTCCCTCTGTGGGTTTTCCCCACTCACTTGTAGGCGGAGACTATCCTGAAAATTTTCTCTCGGGTTCTCAAGAACTTTCGTTTTTTAAATTTGTTTCTAAAACCTAAAATCAAAGAAATTTGTTCATTTTTGTTCTTTATGTTCATTTGTGTGTGATGTTATTTTTAAACCCCTGTATCTGTTTTTATTATTACATGTGTTTAAATTACAGTAACTTTGGTTCTACGTGACACATGAACACCAAACAAAGCTCAGCATGATGTCTGACACCTCAAGCAGCAACACAAACCAGGGGAACTTCTATATAAACAGTTGTTTTGCTGTATTACGACACTGTGAGCACATGAAGGTGAAATCTGAACCTGACTGAGGCCAGACAAATATTTGAGAGTTGATGACCGCATTTTTTCAAAGGTGTCAAACTCTGTAATGGATTTCTTACTTGTGGACTGAAGTTCTAGCTAATCAAAATGTAGATAGAAGGTTTAAATATATATATATTGATAAGGCATCCCTGCAAATTGATTTCAGGGGGGAGGTCTAAAACAAAGTGCAGCAATATGAATAATAGCAAGAACATTTAATTCAGTCATCTTACTCAGACATGCAGGCCTTGGATCAATAAACATTTGCTCTATTGGAAAAAGTCACCACTTGAATAAAATGACTGTTACGTATCGCTGGCTTTTCAGAGTGTACTTGGTCAATACCGACTGACCAATCTTCTCGTCCTCTCAAATTTTGTTCATCAGTTTCTTGACGCCCAGTGAGGACGTCCACTTGCCCTCAACACAAGAAAATTCTTCATGTGTGCCATGCGCTTCATTTTCTGCCTATTGACCACTGTGGCTGATGAAAAACACCACTGCCGGGCAGCCCGGAACCTTCTGGATGTAACCGGCAGGTTATTTATGGATTTGTTTAGCGCACATTTCAAAGGCACGTAGTACATGAAAAAGTTGTTATTTCTGCGTCAATTCAGAAGTCATATTTGAAGAATAATTCATGCAGTAGATGTCAGCAGAGTCTGAAGCCGTGCTGAGCTGAACGGATATGAATCATTAAGTATTTAGAGTGAGCCATTATGCTTAAGAAAGAACTGGAATAAAAGATGCAGTTAATTCGATTATGGAATGTATTCAGAGGCGCTAATTACAGGTGGAGCTGTAGGTCAGTGTTTCCCAGTCTTGCAGATGGGGGGGTGGGGGGCTATGCTTGAGCACAAAGCTTGAGAAAAGCCAGCATAGCTGTAGCTTTTACTCCATTAAACTCAATATAACATTAAGTGTATGATGGCTACAACAAAATAAATTATCATTTTAATTAGTTGTTTTGTGTCTTATGGATTGACACAAATGACTGGTTAGTTTGCCCAGTTGTTGCGTAGAGGAACAGCCCAATTGTGGAGAGACACGAAGGAGCTTTGTAAACCACGCGTTTTGGTATAAGAACGCTCCCGTGAAGGAGTAGAGATTCCCACCAAGGAACCTGCGTTCTCACACACACACAGAAGGTAATAAACACGGTTCGAGTGAACCTAGACTGCTCACGGTACCGATGAGAGATGACACGGGCTGGATGAAGCATGGACTTCAATGTCTGTGTGCAGACATGCAGACATCTACCTACTTCCTGTTTATATACCTTGGCGCGAGTCATTTCTGGTGCCGATTGACGTCACGTGATCTGGTGTGTGTGACATTACCCCCCTCCTACAGGACTGGTGCCAGACGGTCCTGACTGAGAGGATACTCGAAGACGGTAGTCCTGGATGAGAGCAGGGTCCAGGATGAACCGTCCAGGAACCCAGGACCATTCCTCTGGACTGTATCCTTCCCAGTCTACGAGGTACTGAGTGCCATGGCCACGGCATCGCGAGTCCAGGATCTGCCAAACGGTGCAGGCCGGACCACCGTCAATGATCCGAGGGGAGCCGGAGCCTGGGGAGCCAGAGGAGAGAAGAACACAGGTTTGAACTGAGACATGTGATAAACCGGGTGGATCCTGAGGGAGGCAGGCAGCTGGAGCCGGAAGGTGACAGGGTTGTTCCGCTTGAAGATCTTGAAAGGGACGATGAACTGGGTGACAACTTTTTGGAACATTCTGGGAGGAAAGGTAAACCCTGTCACCAACATGGAACAACCGTCCCGGAGGGTGCCGACGGCGATGTTGCTTGGTATAGCGGGCGTTGGTCTTCAGGATGGAGTCCCAGGCCAGGGACCAGAGCTGTCGGCACCGGTGGTCAAACACCGGAGGCTGGAACCCGTGACAAACCTCGAATGGGCTGCGGCTGGTGGCGGAGGAGGTGAGGAGGTTGTGAGATAACTCTGTCCAAATGAAATAGTTAGCCCAGGAGCGCTGTCGGTCGGCAACGAACCAATTGAGGAAGCGCTCCAGCTGTTGGTTGGTCCTTCCCGTTTGACCAATGGTCTGGGGACGAAAGACTGGTAGTGGCATTTCCAGAACCTCGCGGTGAACTGGGGCCCTCTGTCCGAGACAATGTCCTTGGGGAACCCATGCAATCGAACTACATGCTTGATGACGAGTTCCGCTGTTTCCTTGGCAGAGGGGAGTCCGGTCAGAGCCACCAGATGAACAGCCTTAGAGAAACGATCCACAATCGTAAGGATGGTGTCTTTACCCTGTGATTTGGGGAGACTGGTAACGAAGTCCACAATGATGTGGGACCAAGGTGGTCATGGAACCGGAAGCTGTTGAAGTTCTCCAGTGGAGGCCAGGTTCGGGGTTTTTGCTCAAGTGGGCTTGAACATACTCCTTGGTATCACTGTTCAGGGTGGGCCAGAGTGAGAGTGCGGGCCGTACCAGGATGTCCAGCGAGAGCCAATGAGTGGGCCCATTGGAGAGCCTCAGGCTGAATCCTGGTGAGCACGTAGAGTAGGCCCTGAGGAGAATTTTCCGGAGGTGGTTCCTTGGATTGTTCCTGGCGGACTCTGTCTTCTAACCCCCACCGGAGAGGACCCATGATGAGATGAGGCGGCAGAACAGGCACGGGGTCCGTCTGGGGACTCTCAGCCTGGTGCTGGTGAGAGAGGGCATCAGCCTTGGTGTTTTTGGACCCCGGATGGTATGAGAGATGGAATTCAAACTGTTCAAAGAACAGTGCCCACTGCGCCTTTCTGGGGTTAAGTTGTTTGGCAAGGTGAATGTAAATGAGGTTCTGATGGTCCGTCCAGACCGTGAAAGGGCCACTGCCACCCTGGAGCCAGTGAAGCCATTCTTCTAGAGCCCACTTGATGGCCAACAATTCACTGTAGTTTTCGGTCTGGACCTCAGGATGGTGGAATCAGGATGAATTAGGATGGGAATTGGTGGCAGAGATGATGGAAGGCTTGAATGGCCGCTGGACTGAGGGTGAAAGGTCTAGTCTTGGGTTTGGTGAGGGCAGTAAGAGGTGCTAGAGTCGAACTGAAGCCCGGGATAAATCGCTGATAGAAATTGGCGAACCCCAGAAAACGTTGCAGCTATTTAAACGACTTGGGTAGGGGCCAAGAACGAATGGCCTACAGCTTCTGGGGATCCATGGCCACACCCTAAGGGGAGAATACAAAACCAAGGAATGTGGTGGTGTGCTGGTGAAAGGCACATTTCTCCAACTTGCAGTACAACTGGTGGGCCAGCAACCTCTTGAGCACTGCCCTGACATGCTGGGTAAGTTCTTCCATAGTCTTGAGTATATGAGAATATCATTGAGGTAGGCGAAACACCACCTACCCAGCATGTCGCGGAGGGTGTTATTAATGAAGTGTTGAAAGGCAGCTGAGCTGTTACACAAGCCGAATGGCATTACCAATATTTTGTTGTTTCCGGTGGGTGTTATGAAGGCCGTCTTCCACTCATTGCCCTCTCTGATGCGTACCAGTTTGTAAGCACTTCTAAGGTCTAGCACTCCTAAGGTCTAGGCAGGAGGCTGAAGCCAGTGGACCAAGTGATTTCCTCCCCCTATTCACTTTGCCCTCTCCATCCTGGAAACAGTCAGACTGATGGCTCAGTGGTGGTCAGGGGAGGCGCAATAGGCACATAGGCCTTTGCGATAGCATCGTTCCTTCTCCGCTGCTGACAGAAAGGTGCGCCCTAGCGGCATGGGTTCCGAGACGGGTGGTCGTGGTGAACGGACGTGAGCTGAGGAGGCTCCTTCAAAGTTTCTTGTCCAGGGTGCAGGCTTAAGTGTAGTGCCTAGACGGAGGTTGATCCGCAAACACAGCTGGACCATCCCTTTGAAGGTCTCGGGCAGTTCCCGAGCGGCTAATTAACGTTAGAGTTTGGTGGAAAGGCCTTCATAGTAGGTAGTCCACAGGGCAGCGTCGCTCCAGGTCGTCTGGACGGCGAGCGTTCTAAACTCCGCTGTATATCGGCTGATGCATCACACTTCCCATCCGTCCCATTCCACTTATCAGGTAAGGCTATTTTAGTTATATTGGTGGTTGAAAGGGTTTGGACTGCACTGGCTCCCTCTTGGGAGGGTGACCATTCAGCCGACCGATTCTGATGTGATTGCTGCAGATTAGCAACCTCCGCACGAAGGTTGATAGTCTCAGTGCGAAGGTTCACTAACTCCTGCTTCAAATTCACAATCTCCACTGCCTGCTGATTGATCACCTCCCAGAGACAAGCCAAGTCCGCTGGGCTCACTGTAGACACAGACATTCTGTCACGGGGATTGACACAAATGACTGGTTACTTTGCCCAGTTGTAGCATAGAAGAATAGCCCAATCGCAGAGAGACACGAGGGAGCTGGTAAACCACGTGTTTTGATATGAGAACGCTCCCATGAAGGAGTAGAGATTCCCACCAAAGAACCTGCATTCTCACACACGCAGAGAAGGTAATAAACATGGTTTGAGTGAACCTAGAGTACCCACAGTACCAAGGAGAGTTGACACGGGCTGAATGAAGCATGGACTTCAATGTCTGTGTGCAGACATCTATCTACTTCCTGTTTATATACCTTGGCACGAGTCACTTCCTGTGCCCATTGACGTCACGTGATCTGGTGCATGTGACAGGGTGCCTTCCATTCTGCACGTGTCCAACAGCATACTCAATCATTTAAAAACTGGACATGTCTATCCTTTCTGAATCTTTTTATCTCTGGAATGACAGAATGTCAACAGCCATATTAAAAAAATACCAGTTCAATAATGAAAAAGCAAGAGGTAAATGCGCTCAGGAGTTGTATGGGATGCAATAATAGTTCATGCATCATTTTGCTCTTCTTGCAAGTCTGCTAGCACCAGGCCATCTTATGAGATACTAAAACGGGCAGAATACATGCCTTTTTGATCTGGAATCAGTCAGCTCTATTTTGGTCCCGTGAGAACCTATGCAGGCTGTAGCCTAAACTTAAACTTAAACCTAAACAGTGCTTTACTCTGAAATAGTTGCACTAATCCACCAATGATGGCTCATTATCAATCACTTGTTTCCTATGATGAGTGTGTGTGAAAGCATCATGTGAGTAATGTGTATTGTGATTGCACTCCACTGTGATGATTTTTAGGCTGTATTATGAAAATGAACTCCAATCTAATTTGAACACACAATCCATTCTGTTCACAATTCACTGGGTTAAGTAAACTGACTTTAATGAATTTTATTTATAGAGAACATTTTACAACTCCTCTGCAAGAAAGAATAGAACAATATCACCATGGATATGACAAAGTGGCAAAAGTGCTATGACAATTTGGCAATTGAGCATTTCCCATTGATCTCTGAAAGAGGAGTGAAGGCTTCTCGGCTGCTAAAGGCATACTGACAGCTTGCTTCACACATGGTGACAACACCATTCAGTATGACTGACAAAAACCTGCCCGTGGCGCTCTACCAATTTAGTTGACTTGACTGACATGAGTCTGCAGTTTCATTTTTAATTATTTGGCTTTACCTGCTGACTCAGCAAACCTCTAAGTAATTGTGATTGAATAGTGTGTGTGTGTGTGTGTGTGTGTGTGTGTGTCTTACAAGCTTTGTTTTCATCTTCACTTCCCATTGTCTCCTCCTGCCATGTCCCATTATCTGTTTCTTGTTTCAGGCTCTCAACAGCTGAAGAGAAAAAAACTGATCACACTGCTTCTGTGAGTGTGTGTGTGTGTGTGTGTGTGTGTGTGTTGTTGTTGGAGGTTGCTTTCTTATTTTTCACATGCTTTTCACATGCTTGAGTTCCTGGTATGAATGCTTGTTCTTGTGCTTGATCAGACTCCTCAGAAGACACACATGATCTGGCTCCAGTCTGACTCATTGCATTACTTCACTGCTTTTCCGCTCCACTTCTGTCTCTTCAATGATCCTCCTCCGGTAAGCTGATGCTGTTTGACTTGGTGCAGAAGTCAAGGCCGTATATACAGTGGGGGAAACAGTACTGGGTGGAGAAGCCCTTGTTGGCAATCACAGATGTCAGACGTTTCTTGTCGCTAGGTTTGCACACATCTCAGGAGGTATTTTTGCCCACTCCTCTTTACAGAAACTCTCTAAATCCTTTAGGTTTCTTTGCTGCTGCTTGTTAACTCGAAGCTTCAGCTCCTCCACAGATTTTCTATACGATTAAGGTCCGAAGACCGGCTAGGCCATTCCATGACCTTAATGTGCTTCTTCTTTAGTCACTCCTTTGCTACCTTGGTAGTATGTTTTGGGTCATTTTAATGCTGGAACACCCATCCACAACCATCTTCAGTGTTCTGGCTGAGGGAAAGAGGTTCTCGTCCAAGATTTTATGGTACATGGCCCCATCAATTGGCCTCTCATTGCGAGGAAGTTATCATTTACCCTTAGAAGAAAAACATCCCCAAGCATAATGTTTCCAACTCGATGCTTGACTGTGGTGTTCTTCAGGTCATACTCAGCACTTCTCTTCCTCCTAAAACGGCGGGTCGAGTTGATGCCAACGAGCTTGATTCTGGTCTCATCTCACCACAGCACTTTCTCCCAAGCCTTCTCTGAATCATTTAGATGTTTACTGGCAAAGATTGGCTGTACATGTGCCTTCTTGAGCAGGGAACCTTGCGGGTGTAGTTCTGGGCTGATCCCTCACCTTTCTCATGATCATCTTCACCTGACCCCTGGTGAGCTCCAGACTGAGGGCAACTGATGATCATTTTTTATTTCTTCTATTTTTGAATAATCGCACCAACAGACCTCTGAAAATTGTTTTTTAAAAAAACTAATATTTAAAAAAAAAAACATTTCATTACATTCACTTTACTCACATTTTATTGTTGCTGAGGTTTTCCAGAATATAACCATATGTGTCACTTTTTGCATAGATGTTTTTAGTGTAAAGGTGTAGCAAACTTCCTCAAAGTGCCAGAAAGGCCTCGGACCTCAGAGGGTTAAATTACAATAACTTCTATGTGACATGGGAACATCAAACACTCAGTATGACAGCTGAGATCTCGAGCATCAACACAAACTACCATTTGTTGCATTTTAAGCATGGATCTGCGCCACTCGTGTTCTAAGGGTTGATTGATGAACACTCGCATAAATGTGTGAAGGTGATGAACACATGATATCTGTTATACATTGTACCACTATGGGCATTTCATACTGTGAGAGAGATTTAAAGATGGCTGTTGTCATGACGACCAAATATTAGCCTGCATTTATTTTCTGACAATGTCAGAAATTTAAGATGGCCATCTCACAGTGTGTGTGCTGCTATGAACTGTGATTTACTGACCAGCAATGCAGCATGAAATACATCTTTCTCAACACAACACAATGAGCAAAATCCAAACAGCATGGAGACGAAATGAAGGAATATCAGTACATGGGACACTTTTAAAAAATTTTCTCCACATATATTAAAAACATGATTGCCAGAGCACAAGTCATCTTGTTCTGCTAGCACAGCACCAGCACTGGCTAATGACATTCATTCTTCTGTATGTTTCTCTATCATGGATTACAATTCAATAGGCATCGCCATCATACATTTACATACCTTCACACACACTATCGTACATTTATACACCTTCATACACACCATCGTACATCTACACACCTTCACCCACACCATAGTACATCTACACACCTTCACCCACACCATAGTACAGACACTATCACCAATGAATCAAAATCTAAATTGCTGAAGAAAGATCTTTTACTAAGATGCTGCTGATTTAAAACAACAGGCAGCACTAATATCAATGATATCACTACAAAATATGTTTTTAGTTTCAGATTCTCTGTAGCTGTAGCTCCAAGTTTAGATTTAAAAAAATGGTCCTTTCACTGAAGTTAAAACTTTAGGTTTAAGATTTGTAAGCCTAACCCTGATCTCCAGTGTCACAAATCAATTCAGACCTGTCAGAGGTAATGATTAGCAGTCACCAAGACTCAATACTGATGATGACTGATTCTCTATAGTCTGCAGTTTAATGTCACTACAAACCTGTTAGCTGCTACTAAATGAGTAAGTGTGCGTGAATATGCATGTGAGGGGAGGTGTGCATGTGCATTATTCATACATTATTCACAGAAACACACTTAAACAGTACTGCTAGGTCAACAGGTTTCAAACTGAGTTTCAATCTGAACCCATTTTCATGCATTTGCAACCGTGGATCATGACATTTGTACATCATTTCTTTAGTTAAGAAACTTGCATCCATGCATAATGAAAGAGCCATTAAACAGTGAGTTTACAGGACAATGATCAGACGCTGATTTTTAAAATGTCTGCATAATTAAAATGTTGAAAAGTTATTTGGTGTTCCAGAGAAACTCACCAACTCTGAATTCTTTACAGTGGTGGGAAATGGAACTGGGTGTCAGTCATGCTGAGCTTTGGTTCTACGTGACATAGGAACACCAAACAAAGTTATTATAATTTAATTAACACATAATAATAATAATAACCACTGCCGTGGTTTTAAAAATCCCATCACAAGCAAATGAACATAAAGAACAAAAATGTCAAAAATTTTAGGTCTTGGAGACAAATGGAAATCCAGGAGAACTTTCAGGATAGTCTCCGCCCACAAGTGGCAATGGGAAGAACTCCAGAAACCCCCCCCCCCAACCCCCTAACCTTTTTAGGATAAACTGCTCATATAATGAATGGATGAAACATGAAAATGAACAGAAAATGTTTGTATTCTGTTTGAAGTTGAAAGCCAGGGAAGCTTCATTAATGAAGGCATACTTTTCCAGACCATTCTAAGAGTGTGAGCTTGTTGCACTGAGTTTAATTTAAAGAGAAAATGTATTCGAAATTTCTCACCCAATTAATGACTGACTTGATGAGTCAGAAGGGTCTGATAGCTAGTCTCCTACTTAAAAGAGAATATGTAAGAGTTGCTGCTGTGTTTGCAATTTCAGAATTTTGCACTGCCTTCTAAACCAAATCAGT
The DNA here is from genome assembly GCA_037577275.1 of Bryconaethiops microstoma. NCBI lineage: Eukaryota > Metazoa > Chordata > Actinopteri > Characiformes > Alestidae > Bryconaethiops > Bryconaethiops microstoma. The sequence goes on from JBBJLS010070598.1 coordinate 9,481, forward strand.
ACTACTCAGCTCAGTTCTGGAGGGAAATTACCTAAAATTACCAGTTCTAAAATTAGAATCTCAAAGAGCCTGCAATGGTGCACAGTCAGAAAGTTTTAAGGACAGAAAATGTTTCTGACAAACACTAAAATTTTCCAGTCTCATTTATGTTCATGCAAGCTCAGAGGCAGGGCTCAGTTAGTGATGGAACAAGCCACACTTATTGAGGTGCATCGCACTTCTCTCTGAAATATCAAATTAATATAAGTGACAGTCTGTAAATATTAAGGGTGGCACAATACTACTTTTTCAAGTCCAAAACCAATACTCATATAACAATCTCAATTATTTGTTGATACTGATATCAATTTGACTCCATATTTTTATTTCTCTTCAACAACTAAGCTGTTTATAATAAATACACTTGTCTGGATGCATTTTAAATCCAAGATGGCTCTGTACTTCCTTTGTAGGTGTGATGTCCCAGTCTGCGGCTGCTAGAGGCCGCCATCACATGAACAATGTGGACTTGATTAGACACGGGTGTGGGAGTTCCCCAGCTGGATTAGCAGTAAGGGTTCTTAGCCGGCCGGGGATTTAGTAATTATTGTGTTAACAAGTTCATTGCTTCTGGGCTGCACATGTTCGGGATAAAGATATCTTGTATTCATATTCGTGTTGTCAGTCCACCCTCACATTCCCCTCACCTTCACCCTGGTGTGTACCTGTCCTTTGTGTGTTGGCTTTTGGTAGTGTTTTGGACATCTTGCCTTTTTGTGTTTGCCTTTTTGAAATAAAAGATTGTTTGGGAAAATGGAAATCCGGGCCTGCGCCTCCTTCTGGGATGGGTACATACGACCCATGACAGGAGGGTGCTATGTAAGTTATAAAATTCTAGTTTCTACACCCATGTATGGCACAGTTTGTCCATTATGGAATTCTGCACATGTGGCTGAATCTCCAGTGGCTCTTTGTTAGACATTTTATACACTGTTTGGCTGTTTTAAGTGCACTAGGTAGGGACCAGGGCGATAAAGTGTAGCAAAGTGTGGTAAGTGTTTCTGCTAGCAAAGCTAACATTACAATGAATGCAACAATAAGAAAGCAATAAAAAAGTAGTTGATATTCTGTGAGCTGGTAAGGGGAACACATGTTTGGTTCCAGATTTCTCCTCGATACCTCCAGCTGTTCTTTGCATTTGTGACATTCCATCAGCAGCTCCTGGTTTAATTTAATAAAGGACTGATTGAGTCAAACCAGGTTTCTGATGGAAACGAGAAGTAATATATATATAAGAAGCTGGAAGAAAAGTGATTGAAAGTCTCCTGGCAGACTCAGACACTCTGGACAAGCTGTCCATCATTCATCTGAGCTGTCTGGTCATCTGAAGCTAGAGCGTCAGAAAACTGGAACTATTATTTATTGTTATTGTTGCTGTGCTTATTGTATATTACAGCAATAAGTTCTTGTACTGATATCACTAACAGCTCTCAGATTTTATGATTTATAATCAGAAGATATTATATTGGGACCTGAATGTGATGAAAAGTTGGCACATTGTCTGTGTTGTGGCAGACTTTTTGAAGTAGAGCCAAACCTTTTCTTGCATAAGAGAGAAAATGTAAAATTTGTTTATATTTGAAACCTTCTAACTTTAGATCTGCAATCATAGAAACATCATTCAGTCTAAACTCAACAGGACAGGACCATGAAGTGCAGTTGCTTTAATCATATTAAGGTGTTTTATGGTCCCAGAGTTCATGTGTTTTTGTTTTAGGGAGAGTTAATGATTTGATGCTGAAAGAAACGTTTTAAATGTTTTGTGATGCTTTTGAATTAAGTTTATTAAACTTTATTTATTGTGTATAATGAGTACACAAATGTGTAAATCTTTGTATTGTTGTATGTATTTGCGAATGACTTAAAAGCCGCCACATTTTTGCAGTTCTGAAGGTTTATGAGTGAGTTCATTAGAGTTCATTAGAGACTGAAATGTTGCTTTGACATTAAAATTGTATTGTTTTTGCACATGTCAGTCACAAGGGGGTGTAAAGCAAAAGTTTAATTGAGTATAAATATAAAATACTATGAAAATTCCAAGCTAGCAGTGTTGAATAACTCTTGCCATCTGCCTGCTATGGAGTCGAGCCCACGCTTCTTGGAGTGCTAATTGAAATCGTCATGGCTGCTGTTTGTTCTTGGCTCGTTTTAAAATATCAACATCAATGCCTTATCAGTTATCTCTTTCAGACACACACACACACACACACACACACACACACACACACACACACACACACACACACACACACACACACACAC
>JBBJLS010070599.1:0-11779 GCA_037577275.1 Bryconaethiops microstoma
CCTCCCCCCCCCCCCCCCCCCCCCCCCCCTTTTTTCCAAGAGGTTTCCACTCTTGAGAAGATCAAGCTTGGAGAAAAGCATCCTGACCTCGGGCAAACTTGACAGTGATGAAGAACATTATGCTGCTGAGGTTACACTGACACACCAGGATGAAAATGCTGCAATCACACTTTCATCAAATGATTTATTTTCCTTTATTATCTGACTCATTCTGTGCATTTTGACATTTTTCCTTTTATCAAAGTCACTGGTTCATATGCGGCTTTTGTCTGAAACAGTAAACAACTTAATAGACATGTTTTTAAAAGGGTTTTTTTCCTGATGCAAATGGAGCTGCCCTCAGCTTTATTTGCGGTTCAAAATGCCTTCACTTATATATCTAAAATTTAGGGCTCGGATATTATCGCGTTAACGCATTATTTACTTAACAACAACAATTATTTTATTGCATGTTAAGGTTTAACATTTTTTAAACAATACTTTATTTTGAAAGTTTGTTGCTTTTTGTGCTCGTGGGTGCGAGCAGCACACAGCTCTACATCTCAGCTGGTCTTTTGGGGGTCAGGCGTCCCAATACACCAACAGGGACTTTTAGATACACAGACTTTTATATGGAGTTGGTCCCTCTTTGCAGCTGCTACAATGGTTCTGCCCCCCATGCTATGGACTTTCAGATTAACTTGTTTTCCTATAACAAACTAGATCAAATGTAAATGCCCTGTAGTGGCAAATAGCTTCAGTTTTACATTTGATTTGCTCACATTAATGTTTAAGTTGAGATTTGAAATATTTGAACTGCACCTGTATAACTCTGTTAAATGGAACACTGGTGTTAAAAAGCTCCTTATTTGTTTAAAGTGTTTGCAAACCAAATGTTATTGCACTTTTGTTCATATAGCAGTAAGTGAAAAATAAAAGTGCGCAATACACTACTTTTGAATTAATATTCAAATTTTGCGTATAACAATTTGAATCATCCTGAGTAATCGCAGAAAACTATGTGATTAATTGTGATTAAGATTTTTGATCATTGCCAAGTATTAATAAAATTATAAAATGGAGGAAACACAAACTGTATAATTAATTGCAAAGACCACAAACATATTGTTGCCCTGTGATTGTACTGCCATTAAATCATTCTTGTAAATAAAATAATTAGTAAATTAAGTATGATGGGGCCCCCCAGTGGTGCAGGGGGTAGCACTGTTGCCTCACACCTCCAGGGTAGGGAGTTTGAGTCTGGGTGTGTGAAGTTTGCCTGTTCTCCTCGTGGTGGCGTGGGTTTACCCTGGGGTCTCCGGTTTCTCCCACAGTCCAAAGACATGCACGTCAGGTGAACTGGGGATTCTAAATAGACAGTAGTGTGTAAGTGAATGGTGTGCGTGTGTGTGTGTGTGTGCGTGTGTGTGTGTGTGTGCCCCACCCAGGGTGAGTCCCTGCCTCGTGCCTGTAGACCCCAGGATAGGCTCTGGGTAACCCACCACCCATATAAGGAATAAACATTTACAGAAATGAATAAATGAATTTGTTCAATTAATTGTCTGCTGGTAGATGTATATTACTAAATGAAACTTACTGAATATTCAAGTTAGAAAGTAGCTTTTATTTCTATGCATCAAATAATGGAACTGGATTGCTAGGCTGAGCTTTAAGACATAGTAAAGCAAGGCAAGTTTGTTTGTATAACACATTCTTACACACCAAAGTCATTTAATGTGCTTAACAGAGATAAATATGCATCATAGCATCTAAGCGATGAAATCCATTTATAATAAAAATAATATTTTAAATACATCTTTAGAAAGATATAAAACATGAGTCATGCAATATAAAATTTTACAGATAAAAGTTTTTTTTGCAGGACTCCTTGGTGAACTAAAGACAGCAAAAAACAGGACTATTTTTAGCTTCTTTTTAAAACCAGTAGCTGTTAGGGCAGTTCTTATCTCCATGGGGAGCTGGTTTTAGCAGTAAGCAGCATTATGACAAAATGCAATTTTGGCTTGTTTTGTTACGTCTCTGGGCACCACAGCCCGAACAGCTCCTGGCAATCTAAGAGGCCTAGCAAGTTGATATTTATGGAACATTTCAGATATATGTTTAGGGCCCAGAATATTGAGTGACATAATTAATGAGTCATACTTTGAACTAAATACTGTCTCTGTGTGGAAGCCAGTGGAAAATCCTGTAGATTGGAATGATGTGCTCATTTGGATAATTTGTAACTAACTAATGGTCTTTTGGGGGAGGACAAGAAGAGCACTGCAGCAATCAACCCAGCAGATATAAAAGGCATGTATAAATTTAAGACAGGATCAAGCTTGCAATGTCGGAGTAGAATAGTTTAACTCTGCATATTTAAAGTGTATGACACATACTACGGCATTTCAAGAATTACTATCATTCAAAGCTGTTAGTAATTTATACATAAAGAGATAATCTGCAAAATGCTCACATTAGTATTGGGTTCAATGTCATCAAACACTGAACTGCGCTCAAAGTACATTGTGGAAAACCAATTATTGGAAAAAAAGGAAGATATCCATCTTCTTTTCTGTGAGTTCTGGCCAAGTACATGTCGGGGAGCTGGTGGATGTGATGTCAGTGCGAATATATATATTTCCAGAATGGGTTACTTGCTGTGGGCTGGCACCACAGGGCTTATTTTCCCTAAGAAGGCAGGAAGGGGGAGACTGAAGTGTTTGCAGACCGCACAGAACAAATAAGAGTAGAGGCAGACAGGAATATCATCACAGGCTACAGTGCAATAACTCTTAGAGAGCAAAATGATCATTAACCATGTCATCTAATGAAATATTCGGTCATAGGACAACAGTAAAACCCAAAGAAATATACAGCACCATGCACTGCATGGACACTTTCCTGTTTACATCCCTGAGGGCAGAGTGTCTTTAGCAAACACAAGTTAGAATCAGCCTCTTTAGTGGCACTTCTGAAAATCCATAACTGTAGGGTATAAAGCATAGACTGTATACACAAAATACTGTGTGCATCCTTTGTAGTAATCGGTACAAATGTCTCCTAAAGTGTGATCTGATGTTCAAAGTCCTTATCATGATAAAAAAAAAAACGATATACAAACAAGACACACATGATTTTACAGTGAAATGGCAAAATAGGCTTATTATTTTTAGCAACAAATGGTTTCAGTGATCAAATTCATTTAATAAAATATGTGAACATCTACACATGACCGTCTCTTAAAAAGAGAATAACTCTTTGGTTCAGGAGTGAGTTTGACCACCCTTGACACACTAAAAAACTCACACAGCTTTAGAGACCATCATGCCAGAATTTAGTTGCATGGCAAAATGCAAAGTAGTCTGATATGGATAGAAGAAACTTTGCTGTAGGCCATAAAAACTGTAGGTTTTAGCATACATGGTGAAATCATACAGCACTAATAATAAACCAATAGAACCAATGAAGTTATCTCAGCAGGAAGCTCTACAGCAGAATGTCAGGGTGTGACTCTGTGATATTAAAAAAGATTTGGTCATCATCCAAAACACAGGAGCAGCTCAAGCAGAAGATTTTCCTTGTTTTAGAATGGCTGAGTCAGAGTCTTAAGTGTTCTTTTATGATCTGATGTATAGATGACCATTTAGGAAAGATGAATCAGCAGTCAGAAACTATAGAAAATACTTCATACCACACTACAGACGTCTCAATATATTTTCTGACTGGAATTTGATGAAAAGTTATATATCTTGCTTGGCGTGCCTTAGAGTGAAATCAAGCTGTTTGGCTGCCACTCAACTCATTTGTACAAGGTTCAGTCCAAAATTAGAGATCAGGGTGTTCATTAATAGTTTGATGTGTCAGCTTGTATATCGTTATCCCCTGTCACATAATAGCATGTTACTGTACATTCTGTTTGTTGTAAAAAAAACATTTCCACATCCCTACTTGGGTTTGGAAAAAACAGTATTTAAAGTCAATTAATTACTAATTTCATCATTATTATTATTATCTACATTGTTGAAACACAATCTGCACTGAATAGTCCATTATATGATTACCTATATCATTCATTAGGGACTGTCGAGCAATAAAAATAATCAGCCTTAATCATTTTATGCAGTTAATCACAATAATCACATTTGTCTCATTTAACTACATTTTCTAAAATAATTATTTAAAAAGCAATGCATTTTGTTACTGTTATTTAATTGAACATAGTAAACGTAATCAGAATGTATTTTTTATTAATAAATGAACATTGTTTTTTTTATCATTTACTGAATTGAACATGGAAGTTACATTATTTCTCTATTTTTCATCACCAGTTTGTAGTGAGAGTGGCTACATGTTCCTGTCAGTGAGAGAATATTTTATATTAAAGAAACACCAACACCCAGTGTTGTAGTGCTGGCCCACCATGAGTCATCAGGATGGCTTCAAGGCACCTTTATACAGATTCTACAAGTCCATGGAACTGTATTGCAGGGATGAAAAGTTTTCTTTCCAAAATACATTCCCTCAGTGGGTGTTTTGATGATGGTGGTAGAGAGCACTTTATAACATTTCAGACCAAAATCTCATATGGATGTTCAACTGGGTTGAGATCTGGTGACTGTGAAAACCACTGCGTATGATTTACACTATTTTCATACTCATCAAACCATTCATCATGGGAGAAAATGGTCACACAGAATAAGGTTATATTGATTTGCAGTGAGGAGAAAAAAGAACAAGCGTGCTTAAAACTTGCCAGCAAAACGCTCCCCCACCCCTCCCAAGCATAACAGAGACACCCAGCTCCCTCAAGCATTCAGGCCTGTACCATTCTCAGACCACATTCACCCACTCACTGAGAATCTGGTGAAAGATGACTCATACAACTATATTGCACAGGACAATAGGATATTAACTGCTCTGTCTAGAAGCGTCAGCACTCATAATGTTTTTTTCACTCATTTATTCAGATTTTCTGTAAAAATCTTTATCTGTAAAACACAGATAAAGTCAATGGCTCCAACTTGTGTATGACTATAGATCTCTTGCTCTCACTATTGCTCAAGCAGCTCATATATTCTTGTTATAGTGGTTATAAGGTTCTTTTGCTTCTTACTTTGTAATTGACTGTTAGCTTTAGCCTGCCTGCACTACTACAGAAATATTAAAAGGGTCAAACTAGGGAAATGCATTGATAAAGCTAATAATTAAATTTAAGCAGCACTAAACTAAATGAGCAGTTCTCTTATTAAATAGAAATAAATCTTGACTTTTAAGGGGTAATCATTTTAGTCAATAAATAATGGAAGATACTGGGTGTGTTTGTTAAATAAATCAATCTGTATTAATTATTTTGTAGAATCACATTTCATTTCACATTTCAGAAGCCTATGAAATAAGATCTCAATACTTTTCAAAAACCTAATAACCATACAGATTAATACCTACCATTCTACTACCCATGGTGAGCTGATTAAATTATTTAGACATGTTGTTGTCAAATCATTTAGTTGTTGTTTGCACTACATTCATTTTGTCAATGAATTGATTTGATTAAAATTACTCAGATAAGAACAAACAGACCAATAGTTTGTACAACAACTAAACCAGACTTTAACCGGCTCCAAATCCTCATGCATTTACTTTTCCCAGGACTCTGTCTCGCACTCGCTAAGGCGAAAACCAGACATGCTACTTGGCGAGTTAATCTGCCATATTTTTAAAAAATTATCATCTCTCCTTGAGTGAGCAGGGTAAGACCTGGTGAGAAGACAGCGATTTCAGCCAGTGCTTTATATTACATTACAGTTACGCACTATACATCACAGAGAGAAAATTTATTTTCTATTAAAACCCATTCATCTCCATAGTCATTATGTTAGCACAGTAACAGAAAAGCGGATTTCATTTTATTTGGCAGGCTGTGTCTCTGGAGTCAGTGGGAGATGGTGACATGGCAGGAATGACATTTTCCACAGTGACTTGTTGCCATTTCCCAAGTTAAACAGACCTAGGCTACACCCCATGACTTTTTGCTTGTCTTCTTATCTTTTTTTTTACTCTTTTCCATGTGGTCAAAGTTCACAAGTGATTGAGGGAAGGAGGGGAAAGAAGAGGAAAAGTGACAGAATATAAACCCTAGCACTAAAACCAGATATGACAAAGTCTAAAAAAGTATTTTTATTATTCCTCTGCGTAAAGTACAAAAAGCAAATATAAACCAAGCAACCGTTTTCGCTTATTGCTGTCAGGGTTTAAGGGGCAAGTCTATAAGCCTGCTGCTTTTGCCCTTGCCCTCTCAGAGTTCTTTTGAATATATGAGATGACTCAGAATGTAAAGTTGTTCCGGTTCACCTCTGACAATGAAACGTCAATATTTGTGGGGCTCAAAGGGTGAAAAGATCTCTTTCAACCCACCATAATTTTCATTTTCAAAAATATAATAAAACAACGAAAATGCTCCAGGCGAGGAATTGTTAACCCAACATCTGCACCGCTAGGGGGAAGGAGTTGGCAACTAGTCAGCACTGGAGGACACTGACCCCCCATTGACCACAGCTCACTGCAACTCAACCCTGACAGAAGATCCATTAACCCTGGAAACTCATGATAAGTGACATAATATTTCTGCATCAAACAATGTAAAGAAATGGGGAAGCAAAGACAGTTGACCCCACCGGGCTTTTAGGATTCAGGAATGAAACTGGTACACAAAGGCCATGTTAGGGTTGGAATATTCACATTCTAGGTTTTTATGTTGCTTCAGATGAATGAAAACATTAGATTATAGAATAGTAGAGCTGAACAGATAATACCCTTCTCATACAACATCAGTGCCTGAGCTCTATATAAATGCTCTATAGAATGAATGGACACAAATTTCCACAGAAACTCCAAATTCTTGTGGAAAGTTATCCAAGAAGAGTGAAAGCTGTTATAACTGCAGAGGGGGGACCAACTCCATATTAAAGTCTATGTATCTGAATGCAATGTCTAAGTCCCTGCTGGTGTAATGGACAGACATCCCAATACTTTTGTCCTTATAGTGTAGAATATGCTTATTGCAACCTAAAATAATATCCGTGTTTTAATTTACAATGTTTAATTAATACTCCTAAGTTATTAATGAATAATGGTGTATCCAGAAAAATAAGCACTACTCAAAATGTTCAGATAAAGGCTGGTTTCAAATCATTTAATCTACTTTACAGCTCATTTTAATTATTGCATTAACCACTTTACTGAGAGAAACTCTCACAGTCCAAATCTTGACCACATTTAAAGCCTCTATTGATGTGCATAAGCTGAATACTTGTCAAAGGTTAAGGCAAAAGTGCACAAATCGTTTTGCACAAGGGCCAGTTTCTTGATAAGTCATCAATGTCCCAATGTTACTGATGCATGATATTTATATGTTCCTATTTGATGGCATAACACAGCCCTTCTCCTCCACTAAACGGATAACATCTGTGGTCACTACCCTCAGGACAGGTTTCATGTTTATAGGATATGACAAACATCTTTCTAACTTTTGTCAAATTCAATCTGATCCAGACTCCAGAATAGTCTGTTTAACTGTTAACTGTTCAAATAACTATGAAAAAGTTTTCACTGATGTGGTAGCGAACATGAGAGTCAAGGCTTTCGGTGCATTGAATGATTTCAATTTTGAAAAGATTGTTTGGAACTGAAGATGGATTTTCTACGGCATCTCTCAAAAGAGAAGTTAACCGGGGTTCCAGTTCACCACTTTATACCAGTTTGGCCATTATTGATGACACTTGCTCACCTAACCTGGACTGGTTCAGCTGCGATGGACCACCCCCATGTCCTCCTATCCCTCAAACCAAGGGCTATTGCTGCTCAAAGGCTCCTGCAGACAGGCTCCAACAAAAACTGCAACTCTAACCATCTCGGCTTTCTTAAGTACTAATTGCTGCTTAGTAGTGATTAAGCCTGCACACTAAAGGGACATTTATTTTACTGTCCATAGGGACATTTATTTTACTCTCCCTCACTCTACAGGGTCAACCAGAAGAGGATAGGTTCCCCTTTTGAGCCTTAGTACCTCCCAAAGTTTCTTCCTCCAGCTTTTGGGATTTTTTCCTTGCCTCCATCACCTTTGGCTTGCTCACTCAGGGCTCAGACCCGGATTCTGTAAAGCTCCTTTTGTGACAACATTAGCTGTGAAAGTGCTGTATAAAAAATCCAACTGAATTGAATTGACTTCATGGGTCACCTTTATTTTTCAGAGCGTATGCCTAACCTGAAAAGGCTTGTCTCCCTGTTGAGAAGTGTGTCAAAACACATTTTCTGAGAACTGAAAAATCATGCAAGAGGTCTGCAAGTTCTGTAATGCCTGATCAGCCGTCCAAACACACAGTGCCAATATTCTGCAGAAAAGACTGAAGTATCTGGTAAATGAGTGATCATGCATGGATGTGAGCGTGACCATATTTCAAACTGTTAATCTGTACCCTTAAAAAAATATGTTACATAATTTTTTCCTTAACATGTCACATTCTGAAAAGACTCCTAAACACAATGCACAACAAAAAAGTCAAAACACTAAACTTGATTCGCAAAGTCAATTCTCTTTTCCCTCCAAACGGCACTGCTACTGGGTTTCACTAGAATATACTAGAGTTCTACAATTCAAATTGCAACTTAGAAATCTTTTAAAAATGCCTCCAAATACTTTGATGTACTGATTTCAGGCACCTTGGTTTTGGCACCTCTCTGTTTTTTGCAGGACAAATGTAATTTATGATGTCTAAAACCTCATATTCTGCACAGATCCCTGTCAGATGCTGCCGTGAGATCATCCGCTTCCAAGACCTTCACTTTTCAATGGAAAGTTGAGGTTAGCCAAAAACAATAACATTTTTTTAAAGTAGGAAATCTGCAACCCATAAAAGATGGATGGCCACCAGCTTGCCTGTTTCAACTTCCAGAAAAAGAGAGAATCGTTTCTGTTCAAACCAGTTTCTCAGTAATGGATCATTACTGTGATCCATTCAAAAAATAGGCCATAGAGGTTTCTTAGTAATGTGCTGGTGTCCACTCCAGTGTTTAGTCTGATTAAACACTGTGCCTAGGTGTGTGGTTTGCCATCTGCTTCACCCAGTAGCAGATGGCAGGGTAGCAGTGAATCGTACTGTGACTCACTGAACAGAAGAAGAACTAATAATTTAGGCCACAGATGAATCAGCATGATACTGCAGCCACTGGAAGTGGGGTCAGCAGAAAAGTAGTTTTCTCACAATATTCATGACCAAAATACGTCACAGCCTTCTCAGAAAGAGAAGTGTTACGGAAAGTCATCTCCATTCTTTCAAAAGAAAAAGACTGATATAGATAAAGACGCTCATGCTATCTGCACACAAATGATGCTTTTTATAGGAAATTCCTAAAATCAGGTTCTTTAAGGGTAAAAGTTTAAACAGATATTTAAGAAAAACCTGACTTGCCCAACCTATTAGCACCTTTCAAAAACTAACGAACAGCTTAAAAGATGTAATGTTTTAACAGTTTCCATCTAGCATGCTTATACTCATTTTGTAACCAATGGGGGCAGCTGGTGACCTAGTGGTTAGGGAGTTGCCTCTGCAATCAGAAGGTTGTGGGTTTGAATCCCAACTGCTAGTGACACCACTAAGGTACCTTGAGCAAGAGACGGTCCCCACACACTGCTCCCGGTTGCCCCTCGTGGGTGGCAGCCCACTGCTTCACTTGGTGAACGGGTTAAATGCAGGGAAAGAAGTTCATACTGTGTGCTGTGGTGTGTTCACATGTGACTATAAGGAGACACCTTAACGAATTTACTGTTCTTATGAATGTCAGGACATCAAGTTTTGCTGGGCAGCCAGTACACCAGTGTAGCATGGTGGAAGAAGCCAAACGTGGAGTAATGCAATAGAGTCAGTAGACCACGCAACTTTCTATAAGAATGCTCACTAATAGAGTATGGATTCCCACTGGAATCCGCGTTCTCACTCACACACAAGTACGATAGGGCCGGAGTACTCAAAGACCTGGAAGACAGAATGGCTGAATAGTGAAGACTCAATGACTGAGCACTGGCTACCTGCCATGACTGGACTTAAATATAGTTTATCACATGATGCGCTCATTTCCAGTTGTCCTTGCGCACCACGTGACCTGTGTGCATGACACACAGCATTTGTTTTAAGAAAATGGAGCTTTGTGAGAGCTGTTGATTTCACTTGGCTGTAGCCACGACCATTCATAAGTAAAAACATCAGATTTGAGACAGTGGCCTACACCTTAAGCCAGCTACTCAAAGCACACCTGAAAGGGGGCTTAACAAAAATCTACTCTTTTCTATTTCTGCCTTTTAAAAGCTCAAATAATAAATTTAATATGGCTCAGTATAAGACAGTGTATGGCTAATTTACAACAAATGGCTGATGAATGTATATATACTTGTGCATATTAAAATGCTATATATATTAGCACTTTCATTTATGATGTGTCTTAACTCTGATGGACATCATTATCTATAAAAGACGTTCAGATATCTCTGTAAAATTTCCTTAATTCCCTGAAAGTTTCCAAAATTAAATCATGTTAATAAAAATAAATGAATGCGTATTTACTTAATTACAAATGTTTGGCTTTTGAAGTCATGTTGTAAGACATACAGTACTGTGCGAAAGTCTTGAGACCCCCCTTATTTCTTAATATTTTGCTTTGAATCAACTTGTTGGTGCAAGGCTGTAAAGTGACAGGCTTCAAAGTGCCCAAAGATGCAACATGCCTAGAGAAAGGATTTCCAACCACTCAGCATTCAGCACCACCAGTATACTGATCACCGCCTGATCATCTGAAATTATCTGCACCTGTTTCTTCACTGGTTCGGGATTTAAGTTAGGTGGATTTGTTATGCTTGAATGATCGATAAAACTGTGGTTTAACAAAGAAAAATCATTCCTCTGAAACTAGCCAGGTTCAGGGACTGAAAATGAGAATCTTTGAAAGTCCTGCAGGAAGTCTGGATAACTGTTTCTCAAAACCACATTAAAAATACAAGAAAGTCTGGATCTTTGGAAGCGATACATGTAGAAATTAGGCATGGCTCAAGACTTTTTACTGTAAGTCAGGTTTGTGTTAGGCACCCCTTTCACATTATGATAGTTTTTTGCATTTTCTATATTGAGTTAAATGCAGTGCCAGAAATAAAGAACAAGTCCTTCAACCATTTATATCCATTTTAAGTGGTGGTCTTATTTAGTTTTCCTATGGCTGTAATTTCGCTGGCTTGTGAAACCTGTAGGCTTGCAGTGTGCCATGCAGATCAATATTTATCATTTTTACAAGACTGCATAAAAATCCAGGCAATTAAGTTCAGACAGATGTCAGGGTACAAGAACAGCCCTTAGCAACCAGGCTGCAAGGCCTAGAGGAGAGAATAAAAGAGAATAAAATAAAAGAAAGAGATAAAGAAAGAGAGGGAGAGAGAGACAGAGAGAGAGAGAAAGAGAGAAAGGAAGAAAGGGAGAGACAGAGAGTGGGAGAGAGAGAGAAAGAGAAAGGGAGAATGGAAGAGAGAGAGAGAGAGAGAAAGAGAGAGAGGGAGAGTGAGAGAGAGAGAGAGAGAGAAAAAGGGAGAGTAGGAGAGAGAGGGGGGGAGAGAAATGGAGAGTGGGAGAGAGAGAGAGGAAGAGAGAGAGAAAGGGAGAGTGGGAGGGAGAGAGAGGGAGAGAGAGAGAAAGGGAGAGTGGGAGAGAGAGAGAGAGGGAGAGAGAGAGAGGGAGAGAGAGAGAGAGAGAGAGAAAGA
>JBBJLS010070600.1:0-11779 GCA_037577275.1 Bryconaethiops microstoma
TATATATATGTGTGTGTGTGTGTGTGTGTGTGTGTGTGTGTGCCACGATAAGATTGCATTGCTACTTCAGAAAGTTGACAGTACAAAGGTAAGAGCAGCAAAACAATAGAAACTATACAACAAAAAATCAAATAAAAAGTACACTTTACAACTAATACAAAAATATAAATATAGACATTTGTACATGTGTGTGTGTATATATATGTACAAAAAAATACCAGAACCCACTGACTGTACTGTATAAGACCTTTTTGAAAAACATGTGCAACAGGTTCTCAATCAAAGAAAAGCCATTTAATGAGGCAAAGAATGACTTGTGCACTCGAATAGTTCGAGTCTCCCTAGTTCTGTATATAGATATTTGTTCTATATAGTTCTATATATCAAATTTGTCTTTGATAAAGAACCCATGAAGAACCATGTCGGAGTCTGAATTACTTTCTCACACGGTCGTCTATGTATGTCTTGTAGTATCTTCCTCAGTTTGTCTTTTCTGCCTCATACAGTAGGACCAGCTTGAGAAATCCAAGCCATAATAACATGGTTCTATTCTCTCTGACCACCAATTGCTACATATACTTTAGCAACCAGCAACGTCACTTGTTATTGTATGAGTGTCCTAACATTAGCTGATGCATTTATAAAGATATATGCACTGGTATCTCCTTTTACATGTCGCCACTTTGCAGTATTGTGTTTGATTGTGTATTATCTAAAGTGCTTTATGAATGCGGGCCTGAGCTGCACGTCAGAGGAAAAGTGAAGTCATTTCTCAGTGCTGCTCAAGTGTTTTCATGGCTCCATTACAGGCTGATGAGCTCTTGTGGATGCTTTTGCAGAGCGGAGTGCATAACCAATCTCACTCGCTCTGACTCATGTGCTCCTGAATGATTTGCTGTTTTCATAAACATAAAAGCAGCTGATGTGTGTTTTGCTGTTCAAGCCTTTGGGGAGACATTTTGAAACTCATCGCTCCTTTAGTCATCCTAAAGCAATTTAAAACACGTTAAACTTGATCCCGGAATTCGTTCATCTGCTTGGTGCATGAAGAAACATTTCATCTGTAATCTCTGAAAGCACTTGCCACATCTGAAAGCACTTGCTGAGGTATTCTGAGTCAGCAGGTTCTCTGTTCTTTGTAAGCACAGGGAAATGTTTTGAAGGTCTGGTCCGTGGCAATCAATAGATATTGTCACAAAGCGGTTCCACAGAAATCTGGATAAATCTCTATAAACACATCATAGAGCAAGTTGTAAACAGGTAAAAGACAAAAAAGATGGGGGAAATCACCTTTTTTCTGGGAAGCAGCAGATTACTTTGAATTATTATCACTAGTATTGAAGTAGGAGATC
Source organism: Bryconaethiops microstoma (assembly GCA_037577275.1). NCBI lineage: Eukaryota > Metazoa > Chordata > Actinopteri > Characiformes > Alestidae > Bryconaethiops > Bryconaethiops microstoma. The sequence continues at coordinate 1,353 of JBBJLS010070600.1, forward strand.
CTGCTTTGATCTGACCTGCTCTCTGGACCTGCTAGATCACTGCTGAGCGGTTTGGGTGTGTATCCACCTTACTTATGCACCTGGTTGCCCCGAGACCCCACAGACAATCAAATCACTCCTTCTAGACTCCTCAAGTGCTATGGTTTACAATTTGGCCGCTCCTGTAGAAAATGCTAAAGTTTTCCTTTTGGCACTCCTTACCTACCATGTTCTCAGATTTTCATCTGAGAAGTTGATTTTCCATTCACATATTTTTGTCTTCCCCTTCTTGAGGTGAGAATTAAAACATGATGCAAAATATTTTGTTCTGTATTTTAGTATTAAGAATGACCTTTTCCTTCTATACACTATATGGACAAAAGTATTGGGACGTCTGACACCAACATTGCATTCAAATTCATAGACTTTAATATGGAGTTGATCCGCTTGCATCTATAACAGCTTCCACTCTTCTTGGAAGGTTCTTCCACACATGACTCATCCAACCATGTCTTTATGGAGCTTACTTTGTGTACTGGGGCACAAACTGTGTGTGCAAAGTGGAAGCATGGTGTTGTCCAAAATGTCTTGGTTTGCTGAAGCATTAAGATTGTCCTTCACTGGAAGTAAGGGGGCCTAGCCCAAACCGTGAAAAACAGGTGTGTCCCAAAACTTTTGTCCATATAGTGTACCAATGCATTTGCATGTGGTGCAAACACTATGAGCATTAATATGGAGTTGTACACTCTTTGCTGCAGTAACAGCCCCCACTCTTCTGGGAAGGCTTTCCAATAGATGTTGGAACACGGTTGCAGGGATTTACTTCTATTTAGCCACAAGTGCATTAGTCAGGCACTGATGCTGGGTGATAAGATGTGGCTCCTTGGCTCGTCAGACTCATCCCAAAGGTGTTGGATGGGGTTGAGAACAGTCGATTTCTTTTAAATCAAATTTATAAAACCACTGGCACTGTCATGCTGAAAAAGTAAATGGCTTTCCCCATGTGCACAATTATTTAGAATGCCATTGTCCACCGTAGCAATTTCTCTACACTGGAACTCAGGGGCTGAAATCATGAAAAACAGTCCCTGATCATTATTCCTCCTCCATCAAACTGTACAGCTGGCACTATGCATTAGGGCATATAGAATTTAAAGCCACATTGATCTGTCAGATCTGTCCAGCTTTTCTTTACCATTTCATCCAACGGTGGTGTGTTTAACACGCTACAGCTAACAACTGACTTGTAGGACAGGTGACAATCTATGGCAATTCTGTGTGAAAGACATGGAGCTCTTTGGTACGACCCATTCCACTGTCAAAGTTTGCCTATGGAGATAGCTAGCTGTATGCCTGACTGTATGTACGTGTTAAAGATGGGTGAGGTTAAAATAGCCAAACCCACTAATTAGAAGGAGTGTCCATGTGCCTTTGGTAATGTAATGTAATAACAAATGGTTATACTGGTTTTCTTCTTAACAGCATTACTAAAGTGATCATGATTAGGCTGTTATAGATCAGCCCTGGCTGTGTTTCCAGATTTAAAGGTGGTGTATGAGTCAGACTGTCCAAAACCATAACAAACAATGAGTTCACTCACATACTGTGTACATGGCCTTTGGTCTAAGTGTTAGAAAATAATCAAGGTAAATGAGAGGAATACCTAGAAATAAGATATTTTGGCATTTAGTGTAGCTGGTGCCCTCTGCCAAATAGCAGTGGCACTTAATACTACAGCCTTTTCTTCAGAAGCAGGCGGCACAATATCTGATGACAACTGACATCTCCTGTTTGATTGTACCACTCAGGGATTGTCCAGAGGGCTGCTGGCAGCATGGGGAGCCACTGAAGCTCAGCTGTGTTCAGCTACTCTTCAAGTATTCCACAGATTTTTCCGCTGATGCCTGTGGCCACCACAGACGCCACGCCATCCCCATGTGAAGCCATCTCCTTCACCCTGAAGACCACCATCTGTCTGATCACGCGCCGAATTCCTGGGAACTTGATCATGATTTCTGCTTGGAAACCTCTTTTTGAAAACGAGCAGGATTTGTCTCTTCAGCCTGGTAGTGAAACAGCAAAGTCTCTCCATCTGACCTATAAAAGTATAAACATGGAACAGGACCTGAAGTGTTGACTCTATGGAAAATATTGAAATTAAATGTTGACACTAAATTTATTGATTGACTGATTCTTTCAAATAATATGTTTGAGTTGAATAAAAATGTCTAATGGCTAGTTACAAATGTTTTAAACGATAAATAATTTAAAATTAATGAAGCATTTACGTGGGGTCAGATACGAATCATGGTTTAGTGTGAAATTCCCCCAAAATAACCAAAATGTGAAATGATGTCACTTATCTCGTTGTTTAAACAGTCCCAAAATCCCCCTGAAAATCACAAGTGACGCTGAAGACGAGGGAACTTGCCTGGTGAAGCACATTTGGCAAGCCACTCTGACATGATTTTCTAAAACAAACTTTGTAGGAGATTTTAATATCTGAATGTTACAGTTTTGTCTACTGGCTGATAGAGCAGTCAGAGTATAATAGTTCTGCCTCAGAACATGACACACATCATGCACAGCTACGATTCTACTGCAAGGAGGAAGAAATCTGTCTAATCCAATTGTTCAGACTATTATTGTACGCAAGTATCTATCTATCTTGCAGGGCAGAGCCCCGGTATACACTGATTTCCATGCAGGACAGCCAATGCACATAAAACACATTGCTTTTTGTGATGAGTATTTATTATTATACATAAAAATAATACAATAAGCTGATTATAATAAAATAGTGATCAAAATAAAATACATTCAACCTTATTATTTAACAATACTTAACATAAAAATGAGGAAAATCAGTGCTGTAATTTCCTCTGGTTTGTTTATAAGAACAATTATAACACAGTATATTCTACATTTTGTCTGTTTCTGCCCATTCAATGTTTCTTCTGAAATGAAGGGTTTTAATAGAATGCTAGTCCTCCTGTTTCTGCAGTAAGAGCCTCTAGAAGGATTAACACTACGTGAATAAGAATAGGCCTCTTCCTGATTTCGTCTGTTTTTGCATATTTGTCACTACATGGTTTCAGATCCTCTTACAAAACATAATATGAAACAAAGGTGCTGTGGCAGAAGACAAAACACAGTTTTTAAATGATAATTTCACTGACTGAAGAATAATGTTTTGCAAAAATATGTTACCCTTGTGAAGAAATACAGTAAACTTCCCCTCCCACACATAAAACGTGTTGTTCCATATTTACACATCTCTGTACAGGAATATTTGGTCCGCTGACTTTGATTCAGCCACATTTGGGTTTTTTTTAGCAGCCCCGATCGATGTCCTGGATGAGTCATTGCTGAGCTTTCAGAGGAATATTGGTAGGCTGCTCACTTCTGGGAAGATTCAGTTCTTTTTTCCAGTTATTTCACCATTTATAAAAAATCTCCTTTTGTTCTAACTGTGGTTCACTGGAGTCACAGAGCTTTAGAAATGGCTTCATAACCCTTCCATATATTTTGGCTCATTTTTCTAATCTCTTCCAGACATTTTAGCCTCTTCACATTGATGGAAAAGTAATTAAGCATATTAAAATCAATGAAACGGTTGATTAATTAACTAAAGGGGGGCAATCAGTTTTGTCCAGGGCCAAAAGGTGCTGGAAAACTTCTTTCCTTCAATAAATGAAATGATGTTTTAATAACTGTAATTTGTTTACTTAGGTTTTCCTTGTGTTTGAAGATCTAAAATAACTGCAAAAATGATAGAAATCAGGCACAACACTGTAGATGTTGAAACACTGCTGTGAGGATTTGATTGCATTCAATCAGAAAAGCATTAGTATTATCAGATACTGGATGATAAGTTCTTGATAACTCCAACTCCTCCCAAATGTGCTGGAAGAAGATCTATCACTCCAGAGTACACAGTTCCACTGCTCAACGGCTGGGGGGCTTTATGCTCTTCAAGCCAACACTGGCACTGGACACTGGGATCTTGTGTGGCTCCATAGTCTCACATTCTACTGACAAAGCTCTTATATGGAGATTGTACAAGCTGTGTGTTCACAACTGAATATCTGTGCCTGCAGTGGACCTACCTTGGGGCAGCTGCTCATCTGGTGGTTAGAGAGTTGCCCCTAAAATCAGAAGGTTGTGGGTTTGAATCTAAGTGGCACCACTGAGGTACCCTTGAACAATGTAAGATCCCAACACACTGATCCCCGGGCACTGTGTTCTTGGCTGCCCACCACTTCACTTAGTGAACGGGTTAAATGCAGAGAACAATTTTGTGCTGTTCACACTGTGTGCTATGTTCACATTTGACAAATAAGTTACTTATCTGTAGTATTTATACCCATAATTTGTGTATATAACATTGTGTTTTTTTTCTAATTGAGTGTTTTTCTTCTACAGATTTTTATTGGATTTATTTAGACTTCATATTTTAGATTAAGTCTCTGTGTCTCTGTGTTACCTTAAAGTCTCTGAATCCACTAATTAGGAGACCTTAATTATAATTATAGCTATGATAGGCACTCAGTCCTTTTGAAATCCGTCATATACACGATATAGACAAAAGCATTGGGGCACACCTGTTTTTCATGGTTTTGGTTAGGTCCCTCACTTCCAGTGAAGGACAATCCTAATGCTTCAGCATACCAAGACATTTTGGACAACATCATGCTTACAATTTTGTGGACCAAGTTAGGGGAAGAACATTTTCTATTCCAGCATTACTGCCCCCCAGTGCACAAAGCAAGCTCCATAAAGACATGGCAAGATGAGTTCAGTGTGGAAAAACTTCACCGGCCCGCACGGTGCCCTGACCTCAACACCTTTGGGATGAACTGGAACGAAGACTGCGAGCCATGCCTTCTCATCCAATATCAACGTCTGACCTCGTAAATGCTCTACAAAATGAATGGGCACAAATTCCCACAGAAACACTCCAACATCTTGGGGACAGCCTTCCAAGAAGAGTGCAAGCTGTTATTGCTGTCATTAAAGTCTCTGTTGGTGGAATGGTCAGGTGTCCCAATACTTTTGTCCACACACTTTTATGATTACCTCCCCACCACCCCACCCCAGCATCACAAACACACCACCGTTTAAAGCCTGTTCACCACCTGTTCGTTGAGCACTAACCTGTTCAGCCTGACACTGAAGGGCTGTCTCCAGTAGAGGGCTGCGTGTGCGCATGCGCAGTGAGGCCCACTGGAGCCTATTTCTACTGTCACCGCGTTGAGGGGTGAAGCGACTGGCACACCGTGTGGGTAAGGAATTCACAATTTCATACCACCCCGAGTTACTGCTCCTCGCTTTAGAAGACGTATTTACACCCAGACTGTAGGACAACGTTTGGTTTTTGAGCGTATAAGAAGCGTGAGGGCGGGAAACGTGATGTTTTCACCCTCCCCTCGTCTTTAAACGCGTTTGAGATAGAGAGAGAGCGAGAGAGAGAGCGAGAGAGAGAGAGATGGCTATCCTCGTTAATCTCTCCTGTTTGAACACGCTAACATAAAGTGGGATGCCCCCCTTTCCCCCCTCACATGCTGCTTGACCCAGTAATGCTGAACTGAAAGCACGCTTCGCTCCGTGTATCCTCAGTATAATAACTATGTATCTTTTTTATTTGCATCTTAAATTTATCTGTGTAAACAGCGAACGCTGCTCGGTTTTTCACCCTGTTTACCCTTTTCACATTTCCCATCCGTTAAACTCTGAGTTTGCCCCAGCCTCAACTCTTCCTGATGTCTGAAGGTCCTCGGGTCGACAGAGAGGGTCTTGAGCCCTTTCGGACGCTTTCGTTTCTAGTTTGAGGGGGTCTCTCCTCTCAGGAGGTGCGGAGTGTGTGTTAGACCCTGGGACTTCGAGGAAAAAGTTTCATGGCGCTGCTGTTTGAAGGTTGATAAACAAAACAGAGCTGTCACCAGACCAACTAGGAACAAATTAAACAAAATAAAACACAACAAAACACGCTGGTGGGTCGTGAGGGGGAGCCCTCTACTTTACGCTCCTCTTTAGAGGCTCAGTTAAGTGGAGTGGGTGGTCTTTGTTTGTTTGTTTGTGTGTTGAGACAGTGGGCCCTGCTGAGTGTACAGGCCTGTCTTGTGGTTTGAAAGCCAAAAAAGGACACTTCTCACTTCTTCTTTAATCCAGAATGGTGGGATACTGGCAGTTGTTCATTTGTGATGCACCTGTTGTTGAAAGTGGGCTTTCTGAGCTCTGGCTTGACTTGATCAGTTGTGTGGTATCCCCCCACCCTAAAATATATCTATAAGTACCCTTAAAGCATTTAAACAGATCGTTATTTGCATTGTTTTGCATCTGTTTGTAATCATAAGTGTAAACTGTGTGTATAAGAGGTTTGTCAGTGTTTCTAGTACAGCATCAGTCAATCCTCCAGCTGGTTTAAAGAGAAAGTTCTGCTCTGATGGGCTTTTATCTGAGGAAACTCCCTTCCCAGTGTGAAGATGATGGATTCTGTGGAAACGTAGGCTGGTGTATTACGCAGGGATCCATACAGACATATGATGTGGGCTGCTGCTGTTTATTTTCATTTGGGTGCCGGGAAGTTGTTCAGTTGCTTCCAGCTCTGCTGCTGCCCCATAGCACTTCCTGTTCGAGTGCACTCGCTTTGGCTGAGCATGAATTTATTGCCTGGCGAGAGTCCTGTCGCCTGCATTCGCTTGTTGTTTGTTTTTGCCTGTTTGTTTTCTTTTGTTGTTGTTATTGACTCCGAGCAAACGCACTGTAGCATAACTCAAGCCTGATTTGCCCTGCTGAAGTGTTGTATTTCTAAAATGGGCCCTGCATTAAGACAACAAATGAGTTTAGAAGTCAAAAGGAAGGCGTTTTGTGTTTTACGCTGCGAGGAGCTTGTTTCGTCTAGATGTGTGAAGTTGCTGGAACGTGGCTTTGAAAGCGAGCTTGTGCTAATTTGCTGTGTTAGACCACAGCTTAGCTGTGTGTGTAATACTGGTAAATGGACACTCCATCCAGAAATTAATCAGAGACTTTCACAGTCTGCTTTAGTTATAAAGTTTGCCTTTGTTGTGGGGTTTTGCAGTGATGTTGATCGTTTACAGTGTTTTCCTTGATTTTGTTTCCCCAAACTTCAGCACACAGCCTCCAAAGTGCACTGAGACGCATCAGATCCCTTTACACAAGTTTCTAAAGCAGTCATTGTAAATTTTCTGGGTAAACTTCTTGTGAGAAGAATGATAAAATTGCACAATGTTCTTACACAGAGCTCTGAGTGATATGTCATCTGTGTCTGTGTACTAGTATTGGTGAGTTTAAGTAAATTAGAAGTAAACTGGTGTGCTTTCTTCGGATGTGTTTTCTGTCTGTGATACAATGCTGTGTAAAAGTTTCCTTTGGGGTCATTTTAAAAGAAAAACAGCAGTTAGTCAGACTTTCTTTTAGCCTGAAACAGTTCGATTTTGGTTCATTCACTTTATTCATCGGTCCATGTCATGTAGCACTGAATTTCCTTGTTTTAAGTAACGGTTTGAGTGTTATGGTTTCTAAACGTGTCATTCGCAATGAATACAAAATGAACTGTTTTTGCAGCTTAGTTTCCTTTTAGGCACTATTCAGTTTATACAGCGCAAATATGGAAACAAATCTGCAAAAACAGCCTGTTTTGTACTTAATTGGTTGTTTGATGTCATAAAGACCAGTGTGTTTTCATATGTCCTGCTGTTTATTCTGTAGGTGTTTAGCACATCACAATGTCTTTCAGCCAAGACAAAATACAGAGCCAATCCAAACAGAGCTCATTTACATACATCTAAATAAAAGGCACTGTAAGAAAAGCAGCCTGTTTGATTCTGTTCAGATTTAATTTTCACTGTTTGATACATAAAACCACACAAACGTCAAAAGTGGACCTCTAAGAAACAACAGAATATTTGTGTAAATGTGAGCTTCAGGATATGTGACTTCGATATGATCTGATTCTAGTGGTGGACAATATAACACATATCATGCTTTAAGAGCTACACAATATCAAACCAGACAGACTGTCTGTTCTCTCTTTATAATGATAAATGTTTAAGTACTGTTGATGTTCACCATATGCTCAGAAAAACATATTGTAGCATACTGTGATGTAATTGTTCACAATAATGAGAAATATCATTTTGCCCTGATCTGAACCTGTGATATTTATAGTGGAAAACGCTGTGATATCGATTTTTAAAAACGTTCCCCTGTACACTTTCAAATTAGTTTTGAAAGAATTTTCTGTTACTATTATGTCCTTAGGTTTCAGTATCATGTTGGCTTTTATCCCCAGTTTGAAAAATGTGCAAGGTTTCAAAGTGTAAAAGTAAAAAGAAAGGAAAGCGCTCATATTTCACATGGCCATGTCTTTACTTTGTCGCTCCATTTCACAATGTCATATATATATAAAATATAAAATATATAATATAATTTTAGAGGGGCCTTAACAGGTAGCAAAGCCCGGGGACTGTACATGCACACACAGACACGACATTAGGCCTTTTGCCTGAAGAAGTCTTTGAGATGTTTTGTTTTGCCCTTTTATGTGTGGCCTTAATGTTTCGCAAATTGATTGTAACCACCAGGGAAAATGGAAGCATGTGTAATGGTGGAGGGATTCTCTTGACAAATGGACTTTGTAGAAGCAGTAAAGTAGTTTGGGAGAAAGTGCTACGGTTCTGTGGTTTGCATGGGTATTTTGAGAATGTTTCCCTCTGGCAGTGGCATAATGGCAGGACTATTTGTTGCGGTTCATTTCTGGTCTTTGAGACGTTGTGTGGTAAAGTAATCTTTTGAGAAGATGCACTAGCTTCTGTTTAGAAACACTGTTCGTGTTTGGACATGATGGAATTTTCTATGAGTTCTGTCAAGTTGTCAGGTTTGTCAGGTTGTCTGAGTCTGCCAACATGTGGAAACTCAAAAGGTGCTGGGCTGGCTTAGACTTATTAGTTGATGTTTCCGAATATCTGAATATCCGAATAATCGTAAACCACTTCTGTTTATGCTTCATGCCCCTGTTTCAGATCTCAGGCCTGCGTTGTTGTCCTTTGTCTGTAATAAGTGGCAAATTGAATAGGATGAATGTATTAATAACAAATTGCATGAAATTAAGCTAATAAAAGACGTTTTATTAGAAGTTTTTTCCGAACTAGACATGATTAAATAGTCAACACAAGGCAATAATTTTACTGCCAAAGTAGTTGGAGAAGATGTTTTTAATGAAGTACCACCACATAAAGTCTTATTTAGACTATATTTGTTAATTGTATATTTTATTGTTGTTGTTGATATTACAATAAACTTAAGCTATGTCTACATTTGAAACTTCATGCGTTCATTTGCTTGTTTTATGGTTTGTTTTAAAATGAGAGTATTCCACTTTTGAGCAGTTTCACACATTTACCCATCCGTTTTTATAAAGATAAGAGATGCGGGAGTCTGACTGGGTTTTTGCTGACCTAGATAGCAGTGATGACAAAGAAGTAAGTTTCAAATCTCTTAATCTTTGCTTAGCGATGTATTTTCAGTGTCAGTTTAGCTGCTTTACCGAATGAAAGGCCAAGTTTCTGTTTTGTTGATAATGTTGAGCTCCAGGTTTGTTAATATCTTGGTGAAATGTATCAGTCCCACCTTAAATAGTGCAGCAGTCCGAATATAGTGCAAGGCAGAATCGAAAACAAGGTTCCGTTTAAGGTGGAGCTAAAAATAAAAACAAGTAGTAACTTGGGTAGCCGAGTGACTTGGCAAGTCATTTCAATGTTTAATACTAAATTTGAGCAGATTTAGCAATTAGCTGTTCTGCTATTTCTGTTTATCTCTGTCTCTTGGCTGTGCCACATCTAAACAAGGACTGAAATGATTCCTTAATAAACTCAAGTAACATCATTGCATTTGAGGCTTTGTTTAATCCATACAGCTCTGAAAAGCTACTGCGTTTCAAACTTGTTTTTCTGAAAGTTAAGCTGCACTTAAAGGCAATGTTTATGTAATGTTCTTATGTTAATTCATGGCTTAGTTTTAGGTTTTATATATACCTATTAAAATGTTATTTTGCATTATTTTATTTACTTGATTTGTTTTTGCATTGTTCTCTTTAAAACTAAAATGAAAGAATAGAACATTCCACTTACACGCACTAGATAAATTTTAGGTTCGACAGGTCAACAGGTCAAAATCATCAGAGATGAGTTTATGTGGGTTTTGTAGTGTTTTTCATTCTGATTTCAAATCTGTGTTTAGTTTTTCCCCGCACGTACAGTTTTTTGTGATGAAACTAGTTGTATATTGCATGATAGTGGTATAATTGGCATATAATAATCATATGCTAAGCGTTTTTGAAGAAACGGTGGCCGCTGACTGACACTGATCATTATATCTATGCCACAGTGTGCGCCTATCTGACTTCACACTGAAAATATTGAAACAGT
>JBBJLS010070601.1:0-31551 GCA_037577275.1 Bryconaethiops microstoma
CTTGGTTGCAGGGTGAAGGGGGAAAACCAGTCCCCCTCTCTAGCGCCCTCTAGAGGCCCTGGAGTGGGATTGTTACAACTAGTGTGTGTGAGAGGTTTTCAGTTGTGTGTAGAAGCTTTTCACTCGTATGTGTGTGTGTATGAGCACATATCACTAGTGTGTGTAAGCGGTTTCATTTGTTTTTATGAGAGCATTTTAGTAGTGTATGTGGGTGCATAATTTTTTAGTAGTATGTGTGAGAGTGTTTCATACGTGTATGTGCAGAATAATGTCCCTGGCAATCCCTCATACAAGAGCTCTGACGTATTGAGAGCGTGGAGTATCTGTAACGGCCCCTGAAAGCAGAGGGCTTGCAAAAGCTTCTGAAGAGTCGAGTCTGCAGCAGAGTCTGCTTCCAGTGTTCAGAGAGAGTTTCGTTTGGAGTGAAGGACCTCCAGAACTTTGTCTTTCTGTCGAATTTTCCGTTCGTGACCTCAAGAGTGGAGGTCTTCCGGCATCGTGTACCTCTTCTAGTCTGAGCTCTTTGTGTGTGTAGCCAGCACAGCTGTCTGAACATTGAACCTTTTTGTCATTAAAATCCATTAATATTCTAAACTCTGTCCTTCCTGCTAGTGCGATCACCGCTTATTCTCTCAATTTGTGTAGAGGTCATATTATGAGATAGTGGAGAATGACAAATATCAGTCCCTTCTCGATTTTTATAAAATGACATATTACTGTCTTTTCCACTTTTTTTATACATGCATAGTCAGAGTAACACCAATACCTTGATCTTTATAAAAAATATAATTTGTTTTACACCTTTTAATATATCTGCATTATTAGACGTTTCTTGATACTTTTTATTTTTTGCTTAAAAAATGTATTAGTATAGTCTACTTCTATTTTATTTATTTTATTGCATAGACATTTTACGGTTGGATCTAATATGGGAGAAATATCGTGAATGCATTTAAAAATGACGAATCATTCTTCTAGAGTGGCACTTTTTATATAAACTGATATTGCACTCATTCAGAACACGCCTTCAGTTTCAGAGGCCAAGAAGCTAAAGTGACCTTTCAAGCCTTTTATGAGGTAACTTTCAAAAATAAAATGCTTAAAAATGACTTTGTGGTAACAAGCAATTTATTTGGTTTTAGTCAACTCAAATATGTGAAAAAGTATACTTTACTATTACGATGTAAAGAAAGTAGATTAGGTGAGTTAAAACATGATTAAATTAGTCATGTCCTGTTTATAATACACTATTTATAATACAGAATCAGAATCAGAATCAGAATACTTTATTTACCCCGGAGGAAACTGTTTGAGCCCCTCCGACCATACATATACACAAACATGACATTTGGGAGGATTTACAGGTCAGTTGAGAGGCAGCAGAGGTAAATAAGGAAATATAGAATACACAAGGAGAGAGGAGGAGAGAAAAAAAAGCCCCTCCCAGACTGTCCCACAAGTAGGACGGTGTGAGAGCAGAAAAAAAAACACCTCAGCAACAAGCACATAAACACATGATTATTAAGACATAACTCCAACAGGGGAGAGGGAGAGGGGATGTGGTGATAGACCAATGTAGGCAACAGCATCCGGACCGCAGCGAATAAAAGCGCTGATACAGACCCACCTACCCACACTGGGGGTAAAGCACTGAAGGCATGGGGAAAAGGTGCAGTGATTGCATATCTGTAGCTGTGTACGCATGTATGTGTGTGTATATGATGTGTAAGCCTGTATAGGCTGAGAGAGTGCCCTTCGTCTAGGTTCCAGACTGAGACACAGTCGCCAGTCCGCAGCAGGTGTCCTTGGAACAGGGAGAAGGAATTCAGAGCGTCTCGTTATCTTGTTCTCCGGGGAAAGTTGTTTATCTCCAGTGACGGCACTGGCTGAGGCCGGCGCTGGTAAGGGGTTAAGCCGAGAGAGAGAAATGGTTGTTTGGGTTTGATCGATATCTGTCTTCCAATTTCACAGATATCTAATGTCCATCACTGGTCTCCAGGTCTATCCAAATCCCGTTGCTGAGACGCAAACTTCTCCAAGATGTGATCCAACTTGCGGCCCGTAACCAGTCTGAGTACTAACAGCTCTGCTCGAGAAGATGGTGTCAATTGAGTTCAGAGACCCGTTGATGAAATCCGTAATTTCCTTAATTTGGAGAGCAGGGCAAAGAGTCTCAGAGACAGAAACTAGACAGGACAAGACAAGATAAGAGGAGCCAGCAGGAGAGGGGAGGGAGAGGAGAAAGATGCGACTGCCTTCATCAAGAGCCAAGAGTCAGAGTCTCTCCTCAGCACATTTCCAAACCAACGCAATCTCGCTTCTCTGATTTTTCCTCCAAAAGGAAAAGATCAAGCTGTCTGTCTAATAAACTCATTCCTGATCCTGTCCATACTCGTCACTGCCAATGTAAACATTTTCAACTCTGCCACCTCCAGCTCTGCTTCCTGTCTTTTTGTCAGCACCACTGTCTCCAAACCATCAAACCAGATAACACAGCTGTCTCACTACCATTTAGTACACCTTTCCTTTTCACTCTTGGTGATACCTGCCTGTCAGAAATCACCCCTGCCGCTCTTCCACACTGCCTAAACTCTTTTCTTCACCTCTCGTTCACACTTCCTGTTACTCTGGACTGTTGGCCCCAAGTATTTGAACTCCTCTACCTTCACCAGCTCTACTCCCTGCATCCTCACCACACTGTCCACCATCACCACTCCACCGTCCTCCCTATAATTCATACACAGTAACTGTAAGCGATCCTTTAAATTCCAGATCCTTTTCACGCGCTCACACGCACGACATTTTCTGCTCCTCCCCCGCTCTTCTCTCATTGGTTCCGTCCCCTGCCACTTCGGCGTCTCTGATTGGTCAGTCTTCGGCCTCGCAGCTCCTGCGGAAGAGAAACATGCACAAACAGACTGCTCAGTTAGCAGGAGCTTTCTCCCTTTAGTGCTGACAGTTTCAGCACAGAATTGGTGGTATTTAAGCTTCTTTCCAGCTGTAACATCGAAGGCACGCAGTCGGACATGACATTTTTCGTTTTTTGCTTGTTTTTGGCGTTAGTTTTGGATAGTGGCCAGGCTAAAGGAGAAGAGGACGAGTGGGTGCACCTACCAAACAAATGTGAAGGTGGGTCCCTTCATTCATCTGAAACCTGTTGCTTTAAACTGTATTTTACGTTTCTGAGATGCTAAGATGTTTTCTGTGGTCTCGAGAGAGAGAGAGAGAGAGAGAGAGAGAGAGAGAGAGAGAGTGTGTGTGTGTGTGTGTGTGTGTGTGGGTGGAGCTGGTGAGGGCGTTGATTGACAGGAGTGGGGCTGAAAAAGCAGAAGTACACACTAAGCCACACTTATCAATGGTTTCCTGCTGTCACTCAAAATACCTGTTATTCATATTAGTCGTACAAGCCAGCCTAATGTTCCTTGTTACTCTTTCTTCTGCCTCTAGTGTGTAAGTTCGTGAGTATTGAGATGAAATCCGCGTTAGAAGAAACAGGCAAAACTAAGGAAGTCATCGAGACGAACTATCGTTTTTTAGACGATAAAGGAGCCCCCCCCATCAAATATGTCAAGTCGTAAGTGTGAGATCTTCCCTAAGAAATGACGGGCGTTGTGAGATATATGAATAAACGAACAAGTATGTTGTGGAGAGCAATAACTGTGTGTGTGTGTGTGTGTGTGTGTCTGTCTCTCTGTCTGTCTGTCTGTATGTATGGATGTGTGTGTGTGCGCGCATGTGTGCCTTTAGTGATATTCGTTTTATAGAGGTCATTGAGAGTGTGTGTTCAAGGATCCTGCAGTACAATCTACACAAGGAGAGAGACGGCAGCAATCGCTTTGCAAAGGTGAGACAGACTTTGCTAATAATGCTGGTTTGATTCCGCAAGAATTCCCAGTCTGGGGCACTATTCACAATGAACTCAGTCTATGAACTAATTGCATTTGGGAGAAAATGCCCTCGTTAGTTCACGTCCCTGCTCATATTAAACATGATTCATATGAGGTCATTCCTAAGAAAATGTATTTATTTAATTGTCCAGCAAAATGTGGAGTCATTGGTCCACTTCTGAAATGTCTTTGTTTGTTGAGGTTACCGTGCACCAGCGGCAACCAATAATGTCATGTTTCAGAATCCCCACCTGTTCCCGCCCCCTTTGAAAACACTCTCTAGCTCACAGACCCTCCCTGATACTGTTCTCCTGTTGTGTTCTAGTACAGAAGGAAAATACGTAATGATTTCCTATGCACATTTAAGCCTGCTAAATATTTTCCATATTTAAATTGTACTTTTAACTGTCAGTCACCTTTAGTCACTGCTCACACATAGACACACACACACAAATAAATTCCATTTTCATGTTAAGTTCACTGCAGTGCTGAGAATGATCCACCACCCATAAAAGTACCTGCTCACTGGTGGTCCCTCGGGCTTCTGACTATTGATGAACAGGAATAAGGGGGCTAGCAAATGACACAAAGAAACAGCTGGACTACAGTCTGTAATTATAAACTACAGAGTGCTTCTTTATGGTCAGTGGAGCTGACAAAAATGGACAATGAGTGTAGAAGTGGATCACTGGTGTATATGAAAATTAAGTATATTCCTAAAGTGAGGTTAATAAAAATCATAGTTTCATGTGTGTGTAGTTAAATTCTCCCCTTCACAAAGTTATCTTGGTTCTCAAGTAGTAGATTTTGTTAGGTGATCAACTAACACTGAGTTTGAGGTTCAGTTTAGCTTCTTTCTTTGTGCGCAGGGTATGTCTGAGACGTTTTCCACCTTGCACAACCTGGTCCATAAAGGAGTGAAGGTGGTTATGGACATTCCTTATGAGCTTTGGAATGAGACAAGTGCAGAGGTGGCTGACCTTAAGAAGCAGGTATGAAGGAAACAATGATGTGTTTGAGCAATTGTGACCGTTGTCCAATTGCTATGCCTGCTGTGTGTACACATCTTATTTCTGGATCTATAAAGGATGTAATCTCAGAAGTATGATGATTTTTTATTTTATCTCTTGTCACCTTTAGTGCGATGTACTGATTGAGCAGTATGAAGAGGTTATTGAAGACTGGTACAAAGGCAGCCAAGAAGAAGACCTCATGACATACCTGTGTGAGAAACACGTTTTGAAAGGACAAGACACATGTATGTTATAATATACAGTTCTCTTTTGAATTCACAGGCTCTTTAAAATGTACAGAACTGTGTGCAACAGTTGGATAGTTTCTGATCAATTAGGTACAGAGACGATCACTTCATAGGCAAAATCAGCAGCTTTCAGTAAGGCCAGAGTTTCAAGGATGGGCAGTGCTCAGCTGTGCCACAGTTTGTGAAGTGAAAAGTGAAAGTGACCATTCTGTCATATGTGAACACACCATAGCACACAGCGTGAACAGCACAAAATTCTTCCTCTGCTTCCTTAAAACCCATTCACCAAGTGAAGCAGCGGGCAGCGAGGAACACAGCGCCCAGAGAGCAATATGTAGGCACGGTATCTTGCTCAAGGGTACCTCAGAGGTGCTCAGCAGTCTCGGGAATCGAACCCATGACTTCCTGATCGCAGGGCGAGCGCCCTAGCCACTAGGATACCAGCTGCCAAAACCGTGGTCTTGTTTTAACTGCATAGAAGCTGCACAGATTTTGGCAAATGTAGTGTTAGGAGTCTCCCCAAGGAGTCTTATTGGTGTGGTGCGATTCGTCACCCAGGGTAGGAGACAAATCCCACTTTTCTGCTTGGAAAGCAGCCATATTAAACAATACACTAGACCAACTAGTTTATTTGACTTTGATAAATTTGTGATCTCCCCTTGTCCTGTATATTTACAGCAAAGTGTGTTTGCTTTTAATGCAGGCAGAAAAATTCAGCTGATTATATCTGCCAGTGTCGAGGTCTTTCAGATTCACAAGTAACAGCAAATATCCTTAAGTTCTCATGTTTAATGCATTAATAGAGTACGAAGCAGAAATTTCTTATGTGAAGAGAACCCTACATTTCTGAGGATTTGAATATTAATATAGATTGCTGACCATCACCTTAGCAATGTATAACTGCTTTAGTGTAGCGCTAAAATAAAAAAACAAAAACAAGAAGCTCTGTCCCTGTGCTGCGATATGTGATTTTTATCAGAATTATTTCAAACATTTTAATTAACTAAATTGACGGTTAGAAGTGACTATTCACAGTAGATAATTGACCGTCATATCAGTCAGTAAAGCAGTGTGTAACTAAAACACTGCTTTATAGACTGTCAGTCTGTTTAAATTTTGGCAGTGTGAATTAACATTAGCCATTATTATCAGTTATCAGAACAGTAAGCTTAAAATCAGTATCGGTAATGCGTCATAAACTTGATATACATCCTATCTTAGTCCTATGTAAATAAAGAATTTTATTAACATAGGATGAATGCTATTGTCTGTGTGCTTTGTTAGGCTTTCATTTATTTTGTTTCTATGCTGCCACGTACGAAGGGCTTAATCGGTGTGTAAAGAGTAGTTTGCAGTAGTCTGCTAATTGTTCTGTAAGCCAGAACACAAGTTAATATTACAATAAATGCAAACAGACGAAAAAGTAGTGAAAAGTGTTATGATTTTTTTTGTTTTGTTTTCAAAAAGATTTCTACTCCGTGCCTCCAGCCATTGCATGGATTTGTGAAATCAGCAGCACACATTATTTAATGAGATGATTAAGCAAACACATGTTTTTTGAAAGAAGAAACTCACTGCTCATCTAAACAGCTTTGAAATTTAATTTTCTCAAGTGCCTATGACTAGTACCAACATAATACTATGGAGCAAACATTAGAAAAATGTCTAGTTACATTACATGTAATTGCATTTTTCTGTTCATTTGAAGCTTGTCTAGACGAAAAGTGGTCTGGGAAGAAAGGAGACACTGCAGCCATTGCAGAAGACAAAAAGAAAAAAAAGAGCAAAAAGAAGGCCAAAGACAGTGGAGATGGCCAAAAAAAGGAGAAGAAAGTGAAGAAGAAGAAGAGAAAGGGTAAGATGTTGGGTGAAGAAAGTAACAAGCCGAAAAAAAAGGAGGATGGACACACATCAGACGAGAACATTCAGAACAGCGTCCCTGTTCATCAGGAGAAAACTGAACTCTGACCTGCAGATCGCCCTAACATTATCCAGTTTGATTTTTCTTTTGGCTCTATATCCTTACATCAACAGAAATGGATATCCTTGTCGGGGGAAAGGGAATTATTTTGAACTGTTCTGCAAAAAAGGTTCTCAAATTTAAGTCCAGGCACAGTGTGGTGATTTCCTTACTCAGACATGCGTTATTCGACTCATTTGTTAATTACCAGGTTCACTTTGTGTTTGTGAGCAGGAAGATCACCAGATTATGCGGGGCGCTACCCATCCAGGACAGAAATGTTAGAATCCTGCTGTAGAAGAACCACTTTGGCAACTCTAAAATTTTACTTAAAAACTCTATTGAAAGCTTCTACTTTTGAGGAAAATAGTGTCTTTTAATCACCTACATTTTGAAGCGTGTGACTGGTCACAGATCTTTTTAAAACCTGTGAAGTGTGGTAGGACCGTCAGTGGTCTGTGACTTCTTTCTCTCTGGTGCCTCAGACTTGAGAGACCTCAGCCATAAAATGTTATATTCTGGAAGCTATATCCTTCACAATCTGCATAAAGAACAGTGTATAGAGTCTCTGATCACTTCACTTAAGGTACATGAAACCTGTAGTTTATAAAGAGGGAGCATATATGTTGTATTTTGAATGGAATATACTTGAATTGTTCTAATATGAATGGTCACAATATTGCAGACAAACGCACCCCTCAATGTTCTGCATTCTTAATTAACGAAGGATGAAGTGTTTAAATGAATACATTATATTCATATAGGTTGTGTAAGTTCCGTACAATATGAAATTGTTTGAATGCAAGTAGTTTTGCTTTTTTTTTTTTTCTTTACGCATCTGGCTGTTCCAGTCTCATTCAATAATTTATTTTTGCTTAGATGCATAGTTTATTTCAAATTGTATTTAAAGGGTTCAGTCATCTTCCGCAGTTCTGTATTTTGGATTATTTTGGAAATGCAAGCACAGTTCCTGAAGTATCTGTATCCGTCAGTGTTATTTTGGCCAATTTTTAAATGCTTTTTTAAGATGTTTGTTTGATCTTACATTTCAGCATTATTGACACTGATGCATGCTGTTTAGTTTTATTTTCCACTCTGAACAGCTGCTACTCCCAAACTGTCTCTCAAAATTATATATAAATGTCAGGTATGCAGGTCAAGTTATGTTGCACTGTGCAGTCCCTTGGACCTTATGGACAACTTGTTTTTGATATGCAATTAAAGTCGCTATTGATTGGATAATAAAAATGTATGGTTATGTGATTTCTGTATTTTATGAAGCTATATTTGTTCACATTTGTTGTAGACATACATAGTGGTGATGCAGTGGTATCTGGCACCAAGATATTGGCAGCAGGTCTTTACATTCTACGTTGTGAGGGCCACCATGGATAAGACTAGTTTGTCCAGCACATTCCTGCTGAGGTCTGGGGAGTTCTGAGAATGATCAATACATTGAACTCTTTGTCATGTTCCTCAAACAATTACGTGTGTGTGTGTGTGTGTGTGTGTGTGTGTGTGTGTGTGTGTGTGTGTGTGTGTCAATATGTATATACATATTGAAAGCTGTTTGTTTCATGATCTGTGTAGGGAGCCATTTGGGATTCAGCCTATGGAGACAACCAAAAAATGCTCTTACTCCCTTGTTTAATGCTGTTATTCTATTTATCTCTGACGATGGGTGAAAACACTCAGATTAAATGACCAGGAGACCAGCGGAGTACAAAAAAAATCTATTCAGTGCTGTCTTTTTGTTTCAGCGCAAGCATGTCAATGGCTGAATCTCTAATGGCTCCTTGCTCCCTATATAGCTCTACACAGGTCATGAAACTAGGGCTTCTACATTTAAACAGTGCTCAAAATATTGTGCAGGGAGTATAATGGCTGAATATAAATAGCACTTTCCTTATACATATGTAGTACACTGTTCGTGTGCAGAAACTTTATTTACTTTTTGAGAGATGGTCTTGCCCGAATTTATTTTACAACCAAAACAGGCCATAAATGCTGAGTGTTAAAACACAACAAACTGCAGTTTTTAAAACAATGCTGTCCAACAAAGGAAAATAACACGCTTATAATTCAATATTTTTTCTAATTTTGTGTAGTTTTCTAGTAGACGTCTGGTTGAGTCAAAGTGTCAGGATGTGTCTTAACACAAACTCAGACAGTCTCTGTTATTGCTTAACCAGCTCAGTGTTTTAATAGACTTAAAGCAAGTTTTATGCATACAATAATATTGAAGATCAGGTAATAAATGACATTAAAATAGTGAATGGTTCTGGAGGGAAACAGCTCAGCATGTTTGTTTAAATATAATTGTAGATAGTTGAAATATAATTCAAATACTTTCAAGTTAAGAATGGTGTAGTGGAAAACAGATTAGTGTAAAACACTTCGTATGATGGCTGGTATGAGCAGTGAGTTGCCCTGCTCAAATGCAGAAGTAATTAAATATCACCATGCCATTTTACACAGTAAAAAAGTTTTGTGTTTTCATAGTCAGATACTGACCCCAAGACCACTGGTTGGAGGGCTGTTTTCAGACCAGCAATGACACTAATGTTTGTAAAAAAAAAAAATCCAGTGACATCGCTGCACCTGTACCAGCGTAACATGCCATTTCTTGTCACTGGCGTGCAGAGAAAGGTCTTCCAGTGCGTCATGAGGAGGTCGTGCGGTGGTCACTTTCCACTGAAAGACTGAAAAGGGATTAGAAATAGTTCTATTTTTATCCCCATCACCATCTTGGACTGGAATTTTTTTCAATTGTAGCCTGTTCCCATGATATCTCCCTCCAAGAAGCAAGCCATTTTTAGACAAATGTCATAATTCAGAATCCAAAGAATGACTGTGTGTCATCACAAACTTTCTCACAACTTCTTGAGAGGCTTTGACCTGCTGGGAATTCCATAAACTGAAGGAAAATGTCATGTCTTATAGTCACATATTGCATGATCATTAGACACAAGGATGCTCTGCAGAATATCTTGAGGCTCCATGACCGGGCGATGTATTATATTGTATTGTTTTATTTTCATTTTTCAAATGACATAACATGGATAGGGACTGCCACATTACATGCAAAATACGGATGTGTTTCTTCTAAGCCCAGAGTCTATAAACTTTGACATGAGCCAAATGTCTTATATACTTTGACCATGCTCATTTTCTTCTCAGTTTTCTGAGGTTTAATATGTTTGTACAGACAAAAAAAACCCCCCAGCAGTGCCTCTTAAAAAAACTTTTCAGTCTGAACAGGACTAAATCCATTAGGACATGGGTTTTAAAAGGTTCTTTGCACTCATTTCTCATTTACAACAGTGGTTCGCATAAGAAACTTGTTCTTCACAAAAGATTTCTAATTCTTAATTTTTAATTCTTAAAAATTCTTATTTTTAAGAATTTACAATCCATTAGAGGAGCCTTCTTCAGCTTCCAAAAGAGAACTAATTGTCTCCCCCAACAATTAGTTTGTTTAAATATTATAGTCACTTAAATATCATATTTGAATATTATAATCATCTAAATATCACATTTAAATATACTCATAAAAAAGGTAACATTTTGAATATCCGTTGAATTGAATATCCGTTTAACAGCACCACACGTAATGAAATATATCCTTAATGCTGATAGTAAAAAACACTGGTCATATATGGGTCAGCTGGAACAAACAGTGTCCACCCAAAAGTTGAAATGTATTTTTTATGTTTTAGCCCTCATAAGACTTGTTTGACTTCAGTTTAATCACATAAACACAACATTGTTGATATTATTCAAATTTGCTTAATCACCACTGCTTTAAGAATATATTTTTCCTTGCATACTTCAGTAGATTTAGTTAAAAACCACACCCCAAAATATATTCAGCATTAATAATTTATGGATGTTTAAGTAATTGGATCATTTATGTGAGACTCCTTTTCTGACATAAAGATGACTGAATGAATATAAACATTTAGTTAGATGTCATGAAATTTAGTACCTTTACTGAAAGAAAAATGTTACCCAACACAATCTTTTGGAAGACGGAGGAACCATTAAATTTGGCCATTACATTGGTATACATTTAACACAGCACTCCACAATAAAAAAACATCATGCCAAGAATAAAACGTGGTGGTGGTGGTGGTGGTGGTGTCAGTGTGGGGTTGCTTTGTTGCTTCAGGAGCTGGGTGAGTTCCCAAAGATGATGGAACCATGAATTGTTCATAATCTGAAACTCAAGCGCCACTGGGTTAACCAGCAAGACAACGATCGAAAGCACAAGCCCACCTTTGATTGGCTAAAAACTGAAAGTGCAGTTCATGTTTGAACGTCCCCCCCCAGCGATGCAAAATACTGATCTACAGTTATAGGAAGCATTTAGGTGCCACAATCAGCTATGAATGTTAGGGGGGCAATTACATTTTCACGTAAGTGATGTGTTTTTCCTTCATTCCTACTTTACATGAAATAAGATTTCTGATTTTATGGTTAGTTATACTTATATTGCATTTGGTATAAGGATCAGATACCATTCTCATGCTATGGAAAATATGCAAACAGAGAGATAACATTGCTCTGATTTTTTGTTTTTTATTCAAAGGCCAATGTCATTTTTGCGTCAACTCTAAGTGACTTTGTAATGTACAGTTGTCCAAGCAATTGCGTCTTCATTCCTTAATGCATTCCTGTAGTCTTTGTATATGTATTTCTTTCTGTGAAGCACAAACACAAGTGACAAAAACAAATTACAAAGAGCAAGTTAAAAGTATAGAAGTATCTAGAAAAAGGTCAAATTCAGCAAAATACTGTTTTACAACAAGTCCACAGTTGGAAAATGTATCATTATACATTCATAGGTATAACAACTCACTAATGGGTGGCTGTTGGGATGAAAATTACACTGAAAACAGGTTGTCTCTTTCTTGTAAATTGAAACGACTGTTCTTCCCTCAGCAGAATCGTGTTTTACATTCCTTCTCCCTCTTGTTATTTACCTGACTGCTACATATCTGTGTTCTGAATTTTCTCCCTAGATCTTAATTTGCTGACTGTTTATTTTATTTAAATGATACAGTCAGTTGGTTTGATACCTTGTAACGCCGTGTTTTCCCCTGGGGCTCTGTTGTGTTCCATTTCCATGTTCAGATCTCTGTTATCTGCTTTAAAGTGAAGGCATGTACATTACTAAATCACATTTCACCAATTCAGTGAAAAATCTACATCATTCATATTATTTATGGAGTGAGTCTCACCATGTGTGAATATGTGTGAGGCAGTGTGCTGTAAGACCTGCTCCACTTGCTCTCTTTTCTTACACTCAAACTGCAGAGCCTCTTGCAGCCTTCTTCTCGCCTTCTTCTCTTTCCTCAGACGCCGATGAATGGTGGCTGATAAAAAGGCACACAACAAATATTCACTGAAGAATCTATTCTAACTCTTGCCTACAGAGTGAATCTATTCTAACTCTTGCCTTAATTGTATAATTCAGGCTTATGTTCCTACTCTCTCGCTCCACTCCTCCAACGAACATCATCTGGCTTTGCCATCCTTACATACAAGGCAAACCTAGTTCAGACTGGTCTCATTCGTTGCTTCCCTACTGTAGGAATGAGCTGCCTAAGCCGACAAGAGCAGCAGAATCCATCCCTAGCTTCAAAAACCTCCTGAAGACTTATCTGTTCAGAAAACATCTCCTCTCCTGATTTACATCTA
Source organism: Bryconaethiops microstoma (assembly GCA_037577275.1). Classification (NCBI taxonomy): domain Eukaryota; kingdom Metazoa; phylum Chordata; class Actinopteri; order Characiformes; family Alestidae; genus Bryconaethiops; species Bryconaethiops microstoma. The sequence goes on from JBBJLS010070601.1 coordinate 12,812, forward strand.
TCTTCTTGCTTTACACTTACACACAGATTTAGCATTTAGAACTCTCCTTAGGTTCTCACACTGTCCTGGAACTTGAGTGTTTCCTCATATTGTAAGTCGCTTTGGAGAAAAGCGTCTGCCGAACGACTGTAATGTAATGTATTGTATTAGTGGAGGATCACAGCACTGAAGTATTTAGCCGTCATTTAACACTTGACTCAGACCCTCATGAGAAGAAAGGGAAAATAGCTCTCCATTCACTGTTAATTTAATTCCTAGGAATGTTATTTTCCTCAGCAGATACAGCCACACATGTTAAGAAATCATAACTGAATATTAGCTTTCAGTTTCTGGATCTACGAACAGAAGATTCCATCACTGATTGTAAATCTGAAAACTGCCCCATAAAGCTTACAACCTAAGCTACAGTTTTAGATAATTAGTTAAAAGGTTTGTAGTGGGAAGTCATTTCAAATTTTAAGGAAAAACACTGATATCCTGTCTTTGTCTGCATTGGGTTATCTACTTTTCTTTACACTTTTCTCTGTGGCACTAAATAGGACATGCTCAAGTTGGCTTATAAGTCATTACCTTATACTGAGTTGCTGTTCAAAAGCACTGATTGAAGACTAAAGTTTAAAATTAGGGCCAGATTAAACTTTTTAATAACGTGTTTTTGAGTGATCTGATCATACGTTGACAATGAGACAAACAGTCGTTTACAGACATAATCACCACGGAAGATCGTTTGACTGATCAAATCTTTGAGATTCATTACACCCCATTTACACTTGTTGGTATCCACTTATAATTGTACCAGTAATTATGTTAATACCAGCTATGAAGTAGAAATTAGAGTTCAGAATCAGAGTAAAAATGTTTACCAATACAGTCAATAATATAGGCAGCCTTTACATGGTAACCTAACAGCTGTCATGATTTGAAAAGTGATGCTTTATTCAGCCACAGCTCACGTGAGGCCTGGTTCGACACTTTTTTGTCAGGCCGAGTTTGGATTCACATCAAAATTTCAGGCCTGATTAAAGCAAATATACAGACCTCGACTATGTACTTCAGTGGCGAGCTGTCTCTCCAGGTTCTCCCTTATCTCTCGTTCTCTGCAGAGCTCCACCTTCAGCTCTCTTCTCTCCTGATGAAGCTGCTTCTCCTGCACTCGAGCATTCTCCAAAGCCACCTTCAGCAAGCCCTGACACACACACACACACACACACACACACACACACACACATACATGAGGAAAGGATAAACCATATGCATCTCTTTTTGTACATAAATACTTTTTCATTAGCCTGCGCGTCACATTACCTGAACATTAGTGAGAAGTGTCTCCACAGAAGAGCTGTCAGTGTACAAAAATGCAGCAGGGAATCCAGGGACAAAAGCTTGAGCTGGATGTATCGTCACTGGGCAGAAAGATAGACAGACAAAATAACAAAATCTCCATATGGCCAAAAGTATACTTAATTAATGAGTTTGAGTGTTTCATCCATTTCCATTGATAACACAGAAAAGAAGTGACAGCAGTACAAATCATTCTGAAGAGCTTAGTGTTCTCTGGAGTGATGAATCCCTTCCCCCTCTGGAAGTATGAAGGATAAATCTGGGTTTGGTGGATGCCAGGAGAATGCCATCTACCAGAACGCATAGTGCCAACTGTAAAGTTTAGTAGAGGAGGGATAATGTACAAAACAGCTTAAACTCTAGGATGTTGGTGGATTAATTGACACAACATTAATATTGGGTTAAGGACCATTTCAAAACGTTGTCTTTATTCATCTTTTTAGTTGCTTAGAAGTTACCCCAAGTTCCTTTGTGACCTCTCAAACTACTACACGCCTACTACACAAGTCTCAAGTTAATCTTACAATCTGCTTGCGGGAAATTCTTGAAAACGAAATAAATTCAGGTTTATTTAAAGTGTCACAACATCTTCATTTACATTTACATTTATGGCATTTAGCAGTTTAATTAAGGTTTACTATCATTTTCAGCTGCCTCTATCTGTTAGCTGTACGTAGCAAACTATCACACAGCTGTATCCTTGTCCAAAAGGAATAAACATTCAGTTTACAACTGATGGCACAGATGAATTTATTTTAATCAGTGGGAAAATATATCTTTTCTCTAGGGATATCTGTTCTCATGGATCTACTGTTTGAACTCCTTACAGCACAGCTCTGATTTTGAAGACGCCAAGGGATCTGCAAAGTTCACTTTAAATTGGTGTGAAATAAAGCTTTGCAGTAAATACTGTAACAAAGACTCAATTTTATATATGGAGTGCCTTACTATTATTAGCATAAAAGTCAGTATTTTGTTTACGAATTGTGCTTAGAATTTAATTGTAACGGTGGTCCAACTGACTGCTCAGTGCGACTTACTTTTTCAAATGACCACAAAGGCTCTCCTATCACCCTCATTATTTATCAACAAAATATTGTAGTCATCTCCCCTCTCTAGAATTTTTCCCAAGCATTTTCCCTCGGGAGAACAACTTTTTCCTCAATGATTAAGCAACACTGCATCTATACTCCTGGCAAAAACATAACAGTTTACTTTTTGTTGTTGTTTAACTAAACTCTACTCATGTAAAGGGGGCATTTGGCTGACGCTCTTACCCGGAGCAACTTACAATCACTAGTTACAGGGACAGTCCCCCTGGAGCACCTGAGCGTTAAGTGTCTTTTTCAAGGACAAAATGGTAGAAAGTGGGGTTTAAATCTGCGAGTTTGTGGTCATCGGGTTCACAGGAAAGTGTTTTACCCGCTAGACTACTACCACCCATTCATTATGTAGAAACACTACGTAACATTGTTAAACTTGTAGCAGTAGCTTGTCATTGTTGACAGAACATACAAAAATATTTATCCTTTTGGGTCTTTACTTAAGTATAGAGCCACCACACTCAAAATTTAACTCAATTTAGTTCACTACAGATTATAAATAGGTCCATAAGTAATTAGATATTGATGCAGTTTCATAATTTCACACTATATACCATCACAGTGGATTTGAAATAAAGCAATCTTTAATTTAAGGTGTAAAGCAAAGGAATTGCATTTCATTACAACTATTTTCAGTGGCTCAAAATTAACTGGACAAAGTAATATAAAATATTATTTGCAGTCATTCACTGCCTGAAGTTTCCTCGCTTGAGATGCTTTGTTACTGCTGATGCCTTCAGTTACTGCTTGCTTGTTGGTCCTTCTGCCTTTAGTTTTGTATTTTGTAACTGAAAACCAGGCTCTGTTGAGTTGAGATCAGGTGGCTGACTTGGCCATTGAAAAATATCTAATTTCTTTACCTTGAGAAACCACTGGGTTCCTTTCCTAGGATATTAAGGGTCATTACCCATTCGCACTGAAAAACACCATCCAATCAGTTGTGCAGCATTTGGCTGAATCTGAGCGGAGATTATAGCGCTGTACACTTCAGAATTCATCCTGCTGCAGTCACATCATCAATAAACCCCAGTGGCGCAGTTCCACTGGCAGCCATACATGCCCATGCCATTACACTGCCTCCACCATGTTTGACAGACAATGTTGTAATCTTTGGATCATGCTTTTCTTCACTTTCTCCACACGTTTTTATTCCCATCACTCTGGGACACGTTGATCTTGGTTTCCTTTGTCCAAAGATCTTTATTCCAGATCTAGGAAGTTCAATTCTGGCAAAGTCTAATCTGTCCCTTCCTGTTTATCTAGATGGATAAATATTGTGAAGAGGTTTTTCTTCACCAAGAATTCTACAGTAATCTACTTTAGCTGTGTTTCCTGGTCTGCCAGGCCTTTTGGTGTTTTTTTTTTTGCTTTTTCTGCCTAATGACAGTCTCCTTCTCTTACACTAGACACCTCTTTGGACCAGAACTTTTTTCTACTTAATTTGTCATGGAATAACAAGGGAATGGGCGACACCTGGCCAAGAAACTGCTTGTCAGTCACATGTCCAATTACTTTTGAGCCTCTGAAAATGGAAGGACTCTATGAAAAATAGTTGTAATGTCCAAAAGCTTAATGCAGTAATTTAAGAACCCCTTGAATTAAGCTGAAAGTATATACTTCTGTAACATCTTGATTGTTTAATTTCAAATCCAGTGTGCTGGTTTACAGAGAGAAAATGACAAAAAGTGCATACATTTCCAAACACTTATGGACCTAACAGACTGTAGGTTTATGAAAGCACATACCTGTGCCTTTTGGAAATCTGAGGCAATCTGGTTCCCTCTCTATCTGCTGCTCTGGAGTGTTCAGTGCTGTGAGGAAAATGCAAGTAGTCAGAGAGAAAGGAGTGTGTGTTAGTTAGATACTTCATTCGTTCTTTCGTTTTTTATAACCACTTAATCCTTACTAAGGTCGTGGGTACCCGGACCCTATCCTGGGGCAAACAGATGCGAGGCAGATACTTTTTTTGTAAATACAACTGGAGGATTTAAAGAGTAGGGTATTTTTTATTTTATTAAAGGGCAGACTTTATTCACCATTACTATAAGGAACTGTAAACCAATATATTCCAATATCATTTAAATTGAAATGTCATTTTTAGATCCTGTTAGTTATTGATGTAAGACTTGCACATGCTTTGTGGAGATTGTGCATTAGCATGCTTTGGGCTGCTGGTTGGACAGGTTTTTTGCTTGTAAGGTTCATCTGTTCTGGACACAGCCATTCCATCCTCAGCGGAAGTCGGAGATGGACTGTCCTCAGCACACTCCTGCTGGTGAAAGACAAGAGACAAGAGGTTTTAGCATGGGCAGTTCCAGGCAAGGGGGACAACAGCAGCAGTACTACACAGTAAAGCACAACATATTACTAATTACTTCTCTCTAACTGTAGTAGGATCACATCCTGGAAAATAAATTTTAAAACTGTATAAAAGATAAGATATGACAAAGAATACTTTCATTAGTAGGGATGGGAGAATAGTAATTTTGGAAAATCGTTTCAATTTTTAGGCATATTGTAAATATGTAATCTGCACATATGTGCCAGTTTCTATTTTTGCCAAAGGCTGTGACAAAGCTGTAGGCCAGTTCACACTAACTGTGAGATTTACAGTCTGGTTTAATTATTTGTTTTTTTTAGCTGTTTGCTCTGGGTTTGTCCTCTCCACTCTGCTGCACTTCCTCTTTGAAGCAGACAATAGACGAAATGATATCTAGCTTACCGCTGCTAATTCAACATCTTTATGTGGAGTTGGAAGTTTCAGTGTTAAATGCCCAAAAATAGTCTTAGCATGAAAATACCTCAAGATGACAAAACACTAAATTATAATTAATCACAAAGATCCTGTCTCTGACAGTGCTTTCCCTGTGTGCCAGCACTCCATCATGCGTCACTCACTCCAAAAACCCAGTGCTGCGATGAAGTCACCACCAAAACTTTCAGATAGCAGATCAGATTACAGAACAGTCACACGTGCAACATGTAAAGAAAACAATGAGAATTCTACTTATTGATTTCATGGCCAAAATCAATAACCATCGATAAACTGACAAGTGCTCCCAGCATTATTAAATAAGAAGCAGTCACAGCAAACATTATTTAAATGCACATGGTGTAGGTTTCGTTTAAACCAAGAGGAGGAATACAGAGCTCCTGATTATGTATGTGTTTTATACAATTTCTAGTGCTAATGTAACACTTAGTTTTGCTCCATGGAGCTTTTATTTTAACTTCCAGGGTCCCCCTTTTACAAATACCTGGATTTGTTTCTCACATGACTCCATCAGAATCACTTGTCCCTTGTTTGTTCCTCCTTATTTAAGCTACCTCTACTATGAAGCTGACATCCGTCCACCCTCACGGTTACCCTTTCTCCTACCCACTCGTCTCTTCCCCTTTGTGTTGTTTTTATGTTTGGCTATTTGTTTCCTTTCTAGTTCTGGTCTCTGTTACGTCCGGCTGTGGCTTATACTGTGTGGAAAGACCCCCTGTGATGTGGAAGTCTGCTACTCTCCTAGTGTGGGTCCTAGTGTGTTCAGTTCATGCCAGCCTTCCTGTCAAGACCGTGTGGTCTGCCCCTACTGCTCGTGGGGGTCTCGTCCTTGGACGGTGAGTGACCCGACTCACTGCGAGCTTGTGATGGAGATATGCTTTGGAGTCGCATGTAACTGCTATATATAAAATATGAAGTTATCAATCTGTTTAAATGGTTCAACAATGTTTCTTTTGTGATGCCTGGGCGTTTTTATATTCTGCCTAGGCTTTTTTTTCTCTCTGACGCTTTTTGAAATAACAAGCAGTCACTTCAGCAGGTTCACAGTGGCGAAGTCGTTTCTAATTTATACATAATTCAGTATTTTTATGTGCGTTTAGTTGATGTTAATGACAATATGCTTTTGGAAAGAAACATTTAATATGCATATTTTGAAATGTGTAGTTCTTGGTGGTACACATGATACACATGCACATGTTTTTTTTACATTTATACAACTAAAGCTCCAAGGCTGTAAACGCTTTCAGTAAATGTAGCTTTTTTTCTGCATGACAATATTAAGAATATTAATTTAGTATTATAATGACAAGGTCATGCTGTATTGGAAATGTACAATTCAGTCATGAGTGAAAGTGTCTGTTTGTATTGTTTTATAATACACATACATACATTTATGTATCTTTATTTATTCATTCACTTATTCATTTATTTATTTATTCATTCATTCATTTATTTATTTAACTGTGAAGACAAAGAACACCAGCGCCGTGATCTTCATTTAAAGAAAATCGTTTTTTTTGTTTTTCTCTCATTTCACCTACGATGTCATAGCGATTCAGACTGCTATCCTTTGTTGTCTCCCAGTTTTTCCTGGGGATAATGACCATCCTTTTTATAGGAATACATAAAATCATGTAATTAGGTTTTACAGAGTGAAGGCTTTGAAAAGATACATTTTGTCCTATATTTAAAACCTTTTTTGTTCAGTGGAACAGATTTAACCTCAAGTCCTGCAGATGTTGTACATGTTTCCTCAAACTCTTTAGTTTAGCAGAGGAACTAAAACAATAATACTGCTGACTAATTCTTTGTTGTGCTTACTTATTGTTTTAGGGCAATTGGTTTCCTAAATTCTAAGCAGGACGCTTTTAATTAGTAGACAAAACTTGAACATAGTTATTATATTTACTTAACTTTATTGAAGGCAAACAGTTCCCTGGTTTACTTTAAGTAAGATCCACTAATGGAATTATAATGTGTAAATGGCACTGTGAGCCTTACCTTGAAAACAGATGCTGGTCTGGTGCTTCGACTGGGCACCCTTGCACTGTTGACCATGTTGGCTAATGTGTTCAATTGGTTCATCTGATTCATCACCAAGGCAACAGAATTCCGAGGGAGGCTGACAGGAAGCAGAGGGTGAGGCAACATCTTGAAAGGTAGATCTGACACTGACAGAGAGAAAAAAAATGTAACACTTTTGTTGTTGACCTGCCCTGGAGCCGTATACATAGAACCACATATAAATGGCTGAGCACACATCAGACTCCGGTGTTCTTCATGAAGAGCCGACAGGGGGATTTCTAATTATAAACAGTAAAAGCAAACCTTGAGCCCCCAAGTTATCAAGGGACCTCAAAAGCATGCAGTATTAATTTTGTTTATAAAATAAATAAAGCATCTTTTCAAGGGCTGGCATTATCAATAATACCCATTGTGTATATATATATATGTAGTAACACCCACTTTAACGCGGATCAGTCGTGGTTTCCGTCCATCACAGATTTTGGCTACTTTCAAACCTCCCGCCTCTGAGTACAGCTGACTGTGACGTCCGGCCCTCTTCCGCAATATAAAATATAATTGCATACATTTTTTGGTACTGTCCAGAGAACACAAAGAAAGCACGTCCTGGGATGGTGAAATATTGCTGTATTCCAAGGCAGGAGGTTTGAAAGTAGCCAATCCGAGAACGCTATTTATTTCTCCTTGCTGCTGATTGGCTGTTGCCCTGTGACGCTGCAGTCCAGAATTTTGTGTTTTTCATTTTGTTCTTCTTAAAGCCCTGTATTTTTATTACTGTGAATTAAATTCATTTATTACTGTATTTACCCTGCTTACACCAATGAAAACGACAGCGCATACCAAAGAAAACGCCTGTGCATGAATTACAGTACACTCTATACAGGGGTAACACCGATATTTTACATTCTAGCGGTGCAGGAGTTCAGTGTAAACGGTACAGTACGACTACTGGTTTACCTTTACATTTTCTTTAAGGATAATGAGTTTAAAATGAAATTAAAGTGTTTTGGGAGCATATTTGGGGGCATATTTAGGGAGTTACACTATAAAAATAGGCATGTTTAGGCATTTTTTAACCACATCCCAACAAAGCTGTTTTTCACTATAGGCGTGTGCTCTTGGAACGTATTTACTGTATATGGTACAATGTGCAAATGTCACTCCTCATTTCTTCATATTCTGTTTCCAAAAAGCCAGACTTTTTGGTATTTTGTATGTAAACAATTCTCCAAGCTTCCTTCCTGAAAGACCTTTAAAATTTTGGCTCTCATTTTCAGTCCATTTCCTGTACATTTTTGGTTTGTTAAGCCACACTGTGAATGAATCATTCAAGTATAACAAAGCACATCTAACTTAAGGTCTCAACCAGTAAAGGAACAAGTGCAGATGATTCCAAATGTTCAGTCCGGTGATCAGTATACTGGTGGTGCTGAACGCTGAGTGGCTGTAATCTTGAGTCACCTTGTATCTTTAGGCACTTTGCAGTCTGTCACAGTAAAACATTTGTTTTCATTTCCAGAGACAACACAGTTTGACAGGCCATCAGAATTTGTGTAAGTGGTAAACATCCGCTGCCAGTACTCACCCAACAAACGGGTTTGAGGCTCACAACTCCTAGTTTTAGCTTCATCCTCTTCAGAGAGAAGCCTACTTAAGATATCAGAGACTCATCAAACTTCTTGTGCTCCCTCACAGGAGTCTCTCAGTTTCAATGGCCAAGTGAAATAAATATGTGCTCTAATTTATTTATTAACATTTTACCATTTAGTAACAATCACTGTTTTTTTTTTTAAGTCTTTGGCGATGACTAGTGTAGACAACAAATGCCAAGCTTTGAAATGCTAAACATAGACTGGAGTACCAATGTAACAAACAAATATTCAAGTACTTAGTCTAGCCTAAGTAACAGAAGGTGACTACCACTTGTTGAGGATATGGAACAGTTTTTCAACTGTGTAAAAACAAAGATTTGGAAACTTCTAGGTGACCTTCTGAATATAACACACACCCCTGCTTTTAGACAATACTGTCTGTTATATCACAGGTTTGGGCAACATCACAAAAAGAAGAGAAGGAATGAAGAATGCTTATAAAGCAGAGTGAAAATGTCTCACATCGCCCACATGTTGTTAAGACATACATGGAATTCTTTTTTAACTTTTTAAAAACTCTTCTCTGTGGGTGTGACGTCTCCCAGCATTATTCATGTTTCACCTGTTTTATGTATTCCTTGTGTTTTGAGTTTGTGTTTGTTAATAAAGCCTGCAAAATGGAACCTTGCGTCTGCGCCTCGCTAGGGTGTCCACCTCACGTCTGTTGGTCGTGAGTGTGTATTTTGCTGCTTTTCGGTGAGGGTGTAAATAAAAAAATGAATAACTGTATCAAAAAATATTAGTTCAGAAACATGAAAACATGAATGAGCCTCAGACCTAGTTGGCTAGCTGGTTTATCATTTGAAATAGCACCAGATAACTAAATGGTGTGCCCACCTGTTTCTGATCTGTACTCCTGCGGGTCGGATTCTGTGCCGTTGTCATGAGTGTTTTTGTGTAGGTTCATCATCTGCATCTTCTGTAACTTCATTGCTTCTGCCATTGCTGTAAGACCCATAATCCATTCACACATACAGATTAAAAACACACTGTAGACAAAGTACAGGTGATTTTTATAGAGGACAGGTTTTCATATTTCCATAATGTAAAACTTGATATAAACTTCAGGAGGTATGTTCTGGTATGAGCTATTTGTAGAAGGTTGATGGAGGTTACTAGGTTAACTTGAAATGTTGACATACTAAACCTCCTCACCGTACAGGCCAAACTGTACTTTGTGGGTCACAGTTTTTTGGGCCTTGTGTTTATAAACAGTAACAGGTCCCTTCAGGTTTTATGTGATGGTTGCACTAGAGTGTAGATTTATAAAAGAGACCACACTGATTTTTTTTTGTAAAGCTCTGACTCTGACCAGAGGAAATCTGATGAAATCTGACTCTGACCAGATGAAATCAGCTTCTTAAGAATATGCATGAAGCTAGCTGCTCAAATGCCCTGTTATTTTGATAAGGCTTAAGCAGAGACAAACATACATGAATACACACATACATTTTAGTGGTATATCAGTCAACAATGCCAGTTTTGTCTTAGAACTTGACTGCAATTATCTCAGCATTATTATATACATTACTTATTACTGTAACCGGTCCCTACAAACCATTTGTCAGTCAGTTTTTACACACTACTCTACTGCAATAACAGCTGGCCAAACTAAGTGCTTTGTCCTTGGTTGCCTTGGATACACTCACAGTGGTATTGATTAGCGACCGGCATTCAATGATTGACATAAAGATCGTTCTTTCTCTCTCCGTAGGGACAGGCCTCTGCGCTCTTAGTTCAGACTTGTCTACCTGTGGACTGATTTCTTTCGACAAGGTCACCTTCCTTCAGCACGCAACACCATTGTATTCTTCCAGGAAAGAAAGGTGTCCATGAGAGGATAGAGATGAAAATATGAAAGATGAGTACTCATTGACTGTTAGCCTTTTTGTACAAGCCTTTTCCAGATAAACCTCTTTTTATATATCCATAGATCTCTGGAGCCTGCTTCGAGAAAATGCTACCTCAGATGTACAAGTATTTAATCGGAGAAGTGTCAGTCAGAAGTATTTGAGAATGCTAATTTACACCAAACACACTTTCACTCATACTATATATAACAACTGTTCTCAGGAACTACGGAGGAAAATAAAATTGCTTAAATGCTTTTAACATTTAAGAATTTCTAGTTTTTTAAAACAAAGTTATTCTGAGTGGTTTGATATGACATGGTGTGGTGAAACAGTGTAAAGAAATTAACTGACTCATATTGCAATTTAGTGCAAATATAGCAATTTTGTTATGGTTAAAACCAACCATAGGTCCTACAATAGATGAATAGTTTTAAAAGAGTTAAAATGTTCTTTTTGTAGTGTATACTATCGATAGTGCTGTCTTAACAGCTTTTTAGAGGAGGAAATTGACTCAAAAAGTAATGAGTTTGTGAAATGCCTGTAAATGACTTAGACCAATCAGAAGCCAAACACCTGTGCACGTCTGAACAGTGAATCATTTCTATATGAAAATTTTCTGTGGAAATGTAACCGTTACAATGGAAAACTCAAACATATGTTTCATTCTTTTTAGCTAAAATGTGGATTTTCAAAGAGAGAAAATCACAATCTGAGCAATCCTGCAATCCTTCCTGACCTCACAGCAACATCATGACACTCAAGCCAGAAAAAGCGGATGCTCTGATGTTCTTGGCCAACAAAACATGGCTCAGTGCATAGAGTATAATAACAATTTAAACTGCAGTTGCAATATTGGTCAGAAATATCATAATTTGAGGTTTTGTCCTAAGCATTCATCCCTAGCAACAAGTACAATCTTAGTAAATAATGGTACAATTGTGGTAAATATCAAAAATGTTTTCTTTAGGCACTATTTTTCCTTACAAATTCTTGCATTGTGAAATAAAAATTAAAAATCTTGTTTGTAGACTCATTTCATGTAATGAATTCGGGAGATACTGAACGTTTAATGTAGGCAGTACACTCTCTGCAAATCTAGTTCCTTTCAACACCACTGTGAACAAGCTGGAGGGCCATAATGTGAAGTTTCTCTAAACCAGAGCTCTTCACACCAAACCACCCTGAATGTGCAATGTACATAAATGCTTAAAAATCAGGGCAGTTTCTGTTTAATGGTGCAAGACAATAATAGTGAGATCACTACACCGTATATGCATGTTTGTGAATCATGAGAAACATTAAAAGGGCCCATATTCTACATTTTCATTAATTTATGTTCATAAGGCCCAATTATATTCTCTAAAATAGTCAGAATTCTTTTCTACATAACTATTTTATTCTCTTTATCCTGTTTAATTTGAAAAATAGCTCATGACAAAATACATTTTTAAAAGATTTTGGATTCAGTTTGCTTTCCTGTTACATGTAAACAGAAAACCACGGCTGCCCTCACACACACGTCCCGGGGGACACCATGGAGAGTGCACTAGACTGTGTGGTGAATTTCTGGCATGTCTGGGCAGTCTCCTAGGAAATGGCAGCTTAGCATTGTGAGGTGCCAGCTGTCAAAATGCATTAACAATGCCAGCATTAAAAAGGTCAATTTTAATAAATTTTTCCTTGTTTTTGAAGGGTATGTAAACATTAGGTAGGCTGGCACCATGCCCATGGTGAGTCTCATGCCCGTTGACCTTGGGATAGGTTCTGGGTACTCGTGTCCCTAGTAAGGAAATCTAGTCTGTTGAAATAAAGGTCGATTCTTTTTCTTAACAATTACTTTTGGGTTACATGTCAGCCATCACCAATATCCACACTCATTGCCTCCCCGCACAGGCCTAGTGCTATCTGACACCTCAGACCATCTTGACGTGAAAGTAAAATCATGATTGATCATGATTTTAGATCATGAGTGCCTTTTAAGCCAAGAGACGCTAAAGTCAAACTATCTTAAATACTGACAACCACACAACCATGAGAGCACTCAAATGCCCCTTTGTTGCAAATGTGAAGGGTGGTCCAATATATAAATAACATGTCAAACAAGTCCAATAACCTGTCTGCAAATACACCACTTCATACCAAAGTCATACTTATATGTAGCTGTTACACCGATAAAGTTATTGTTGCTGCACTGCCTTGTCTTTTATGTCTTTAGGTCTCTTATGTCTCGTGTTCTGTCTGTGAGGAGGGTATTCAAGTAAGCGTTTCATTGTGCTCTGTACACTGTACTTTGTACATATGATAAATAAACCTCAACTTCAACTTCAACTTCAACTTCAAAACCAGCGTAATGGCTTTTCTGTGATTTATCGCGATTAATCGCTTTGTTATACGCAAAATTAAATAATTCATTCCAAAGTAGTGTATTGCGCACTTTTATTTTTAAAGTACTGCTATATGAACAAACATTTGGTTTGCAAACACTTTAAACAAATAAGGTGCTTTTTAACAATAGTGTTCCCTTTAACAACATAACACACTTGCAGTTAAAGTATTTCTTGTAAATCTCAACTTAAACATTAATGTAATCAAGTCAAATATAAAACCAAAGCTATTTTACACTGCAGGGCATTCACGTTTTATCTAGTTTGTTATAGAAAAAAAAGTCTAGAACATTATAGCAGCTGTAAAGGGGAACCAACTCCTTATGCAAGTCTATGCATCTGAATGCAGTGTCATTTAAAGTCCCTGTTGGTGTAATGGTCAGGTGTCCCATTACTTTCGTCCATATGATGTGGACAAAAGTAATGGGACGCATGACCCTCGTGAAAACCAGCCGAGACGTAGAGCTGCGCGCTGCGCACACAGGAGCACAAAAAGCAATAAAAGGATTTTTTTTTAAAACATGCGTTAACGTGCAATAATATAATTGTCACCATTAAGTAAATAATGCGTTAATGTAATAACGCGTTAATGTGCCCCGCCCAAATGAAAATTAAATATAATAAATATAAACGGTATAAATTATATAAATTATAGTCATCCAGGAGTTTTTATCACTTTTTGAAAGCAGAAGAAAGTAATGTGCTAAAAATAAATGTCAATTTTCCAACATGTTTCCATTTTCTACAGAAGCATATCAAGTATTCTGACCGTTGAGCTGAGCAGCTGTTTGGATTTTTGTGCTCATTGATGTCATGAATGAATACAAGTCACTGTAAGAAAATCCTGTAACTGGCTTTAAAATATCACAGTAGTGTTGAAATATTTTAAACATTTTTTGTTATGAGAAAACAGCTTACTTTGTCAGTATAAAAATTAAAAAAAATTTAGAAATGACCATCTAGCGTCTAAACTGTCCAGAAGACATTATCAAATAGTGGTTCTTCTCACTACAAGTTCCCTGACTAGGGGTGGACTGAGAAACAGCTGATGCTTTAGTTAGTGAATCAGTATTGTTATAGTTTGGTAAAAGACTGTACTTTTTAGCCACTTTCCTCTTAGATATACATGATCTGGTAGATTTTACTGTCATTCCTTAAGTGCAGCTATAGTTCAAATATATGGATGTGTCAGCCCAGCAGGGAGGACTAAAGCATCATATACTGAACATGTGAACATTTCCCATTCCAGTAAACAGCTTCAGTGGCAGCAGCAATCAGTGCAATCAGTTACTTGAGTTTTAATTCCTATTTAATTCCACTCAGTTAGTGACTGTAAGAATACATGCACTTGTGAGGCCCTGTTAGACTAGGATATACACTACTCACAAAAAGTTAGGGATTTTTGGCTTTCAGGTGAAATGTCAGGCTCAACCTAAAATGCACTATAACCTTTACAGGTGAACTTAATGTGGCCTTCCCTAAACATTTCAATCCACATGTCCAACTGTTCAGTGTTTCAGTACTTTTTACACAACTTGCTGTTCTCTGACAAGGAGCTTAACGGCAAAATGATGACCACTTCATTGTGAACAGTGTCCTGCGGAACCGGATGATGAACGCCAAACAACTCAGGCACATTTAAGGGAGGTGAGAGGCACCCAAGTGTCAGGTCAGACCATTCGAAATCGTTTACATCAGCGTGGTCTGCGTGCTAGATGACCTGCTGGGGTACCTGACCACACCACCAGGTACAGGCATCATCGTCTTGCAAGAGCCAGGGAGCATTTACGCCTGACGAGGGATCGGTGGGCCTCAGTGCTGTTCTCTGATGTCACCAGATGAGCCTTTGGTGGTGGTGGTGTTACAGTGTGGGCAGGTCTGTCTAGTCAATACAGAACTGCCCTACACTTCGTGAATGGTAGTGACAAGCCCATACTACCAGAATAACATCATTAATCCAGTCATTGTGCTCCTGCACGAACAACACAGGCCTAATTTCATCTTCATGGACAACAATGCTCCAGCTCATCGAGGTGGCATTATTAGGGAACGGCTGCTGGACACTGGGGTACTTCAAACGGGGTGTCCTGCACTTTCTCCAACCTGAATCCCATAGAAAACCTATGGGATCAGCTGAGTCGCCGTGTAGAGACTCGTAACTCTGTACCCCAGAACCTCAATGACCAGAGGGTCGTCGCTGTCTAGCTGTAACTGATGCTCAAGAGCACATGACGCGTTACTGAGACATTTTGTTTTGGTATACTCACCACTGTTGTTTGCTTTTGTTTCAGTAAATTGTTTGAGATGAGGAAATCACCATTGCATGCTTCTACTTAAATGCCCTACTTTCATGATATATCACCGCAGTGTGAAGTTTTTACGTTTTCCATAAATTTCACCCGAAACTTTTTGTGAGTAGTGTATGTAGGGCTTCTTCTGTTGTACACATTTGTTTGCTGGATTAAAGATAGGAATATGCACTTTAGTACATGATGCCTTGCACAAAATCATACTACCTCTTTGTGACAGCAGGGCTGGAGGGAGTAGGGCAGGATCTCCTTGGTGCAGAAGCTGGGAACTGTCCTGCATGTTGGGTCTATAGGAGCGTTTCGGAGGCCGGCCTGGTCGAGAGCTGCAAGGAGAGAAAATACAGATTGTAACGGCACTACCCAGTTTCCTCATTACATTAATTACTAGAATAGCATTTTTAGCATTTTATTACTGAATTTGTTTTATGAATTAATAGAACCCACCATAGTACTCCTGGTTAAACCTGTTCACGCTCACAATTATGTGCAAATATGATTAATCTAAGTTGTTTCTGCAGTGGTACAACCCAGCCATATAAAAACTGTCAAACTATGGCTTGAACCATTCTGGTCAGAGGTCACACTCGTGGCTCTAAGTAAAAAATTTTAAAAATCTGCGGCAATAAGTTTAGAGGCACTAGTTCAGTTTTTTATTCAGTTTTTATTGCATATAAACATGATATTTATGAGTTTTTCTTTTATATTCCTGAACCCCAACATCACCACAACCGTTCTTATCAAAATCAAGACTTTTCAAAATCTAATAACATTATTGAGCCAGGACTTCACAGAAAGAACTTGTTCTTGATTCTCAGAATGAACACTGTTCTTGTCTCTTGTTCCTTGAAGAAACTATGAAACAGTTCTACATGGCCGATATTTTTGCTCTTTATCTGAAGCAACTTCAACTGTTTAAACAACAAAAGGAACAAACCCCAAGGACTGCTAGTGGCACCTCTCAGTTACCCTTGAGGGTAAGCATCTCCACTCTTCTCCATCCTGGCACACAAGTGGTGGAATAAGCTTCCACTCTTTTGAAATGTCTTTCACTCTTTTGAAATGCAATGTGTAGCACATCTGCTATGTCTTCTTACTGGTGTTGCTGCTTGCTCACTTCTTCACATGGTGAATGGGTTAAATGCTGGGAGGATTTTGTGCTGTTCACACTGCGTGCTATGGTGTGTTCACGTATGACAAATGGACACCTCACACACTTTACTCACAGTGCTTCTATTCATTTTATCTCATTTTTCTTATTTTTACAGTTAAATCTTGGACTTTTTTAGTGTATATTATCTCACACCTGAACATTTTGAACACCATGTTTGTCTGCATAACCACTGCAGCGTCCACATCAATGAGGGCATAGAAGGGTTATGTTATGTCCATGCAGAGTTTTTCCATTATCAGAAAACTGAACTGCATGTAACATGCTGGATGAATTATAACCAAAACTGGTATATTGTACATCTAAATGCACTTGGTGAGGCCAATATGCTAAATATACATAGTGATTATTTTCCTTCCCTTCTTTCTACTGTATTTAAAATAAGGTTGTGTAGACTGCTTTTTTAATCCCACTTCATATATACCTCTTTCACTCGCTCCTGCACCCTGTGCTTCTCCATTGTGCCTGAGAACACATCCCTTACTTATTCACATTTTCAGCCTGCCTTTCACTCTCTGTCCTCTCCTTTGACAAACAGAGGACACCGTGGCAATCCAATAAACAACAGTGTGTGAGAGTCCCTGGGGCGACACAGAAGTGCCGAGTCAGCAGAGTCAAGGATGACACCTTGCAAATGGACAAGAGAACACAAGCTGAATTCTTAAATGGCAGCACTGAGGCATGAGCAGGGATAAACACAGCAGCAAATGATTACTTCTAAAGGAATGCAGTAACTCTGAACTGTTTAACATAGAAACATGTATTGAACAGAGAAGGGAGTTCATTTTTTTTCTAAATGCAGTCTATGCATCTATAAGATGTAAGATAAATGTAAATCACATTATGTTCTTTCTTTTAGGCCAACAGAAATTTAAAAACGCATTTCCTTCTGCAATTTAGGCTACATATTAGACCATATGTCTGCTGAGTTTAGTGAATTGCCTGGTTCACCTCAACAGCTAATTATCCTTCCTGAGTTTAATTCACAATTTACAGGAACCAAGACAGATTAGAACAATCTTATATGTATGACACGAAATTCTCAAATTTCAAAAGTGGAAAAGTTCGACCTCCTCCTGGAGGTCTACTCACCCTGCAGAGTTTAGTTCCACCTCCAAACTAACACACCCGATTTTCCTAATCAGGTAAGGGACATTCAGCTACATTCCCACTACCAGGTTGAAGTGATACAAATCTGAATTTTTGCCTTAATGCTGATCTAATATGTTCAGAGCTGTATATACACAAATCTGATTTTTGATTGTTCATGTTGCCAGGTTAAAGCGGCAAAAACTCCTTTGTCTTAGTGTGACCCAGATCTGATCTTTTCAAATCAGATGTGAGTAATTTAAGCTGTATTCACTTTACGGGATCAAACAGGGACAAATCTGATTTAACCCAAAATTATAAATTGTGTGGACACACACATCTTTAAATTAGATTTGAGTAACTTTCATTTGGATTTTCTGCTACAACTGCACTATAGAGGAACTTGATAGGAACCCAACGTTGCTATTAATACATTGGAAATATAGTCACAAAACCTACCTCTCTGCCATGAATCAACTGAGAGTAAAAATTCTCAAATCCAGCATAAAACAATGGAAACAATTATTAAAATGTTTCCCAACCTCAATTCTGGACGGCCCAAGTGCTGCACTTTTTAGTGTTTTCCATGCTGTTGTACATTCACTTCTGCCCAGGAGAGGCTTGTTAAGTAATTGATAGGTTGGATCAGTGGTGGGAGCATGGAAACACTGGCCTAAGCCAACAGACAACATACTTATAACCATTTCACGTAACAACTTAATGTGAGGTAGCTTTTAGAACAAATGCCTTTATACCAGTCCCTAGGGCCCCCCAGATGGTTCAAGATTTTGCTCCATCCTTATGAATTGAGAGTTAGTTTGGAACATCTGAAGGTGTTTGGTTCCATTCACCACTACTGTAAACAGCTCATGTAACAACCCTGTATGGCTTTGCTTGTTCAGAAAATGTAATTTACTAGTTTACTTGTTATATTATTATATAGTAGTTTACTAGTTAACTGTTATTAGTTTATGATTGTTATACAACCAAGCAGATGCTCTCATCTCATTACCAAGCCTGCCACTCCACACACTAGTAATATA
>JBBJLS010070602.1:0-11778 GCA_037577275.1 Bryconaethiops microstoma
GAAAATTGTGCTAAATGGTGAAAAATTGACACCTCTAAAATTGTTAAGCTGATTTTACAAACGGCACCCCATAGATATGTGGGATTCAAAAAGCTGGTAAGGAATGACACCATGCACTACATTACCCAGGGCTTACACGCCTGAATCTTCACTTTCTCCCTCAGAAACAAAGGTCATAAATGGAGACTTCAGAAGTGCTGAGGTGCTGTCCTGGCTAATGTCTGCCCTGGTTTCCAGACCAGGTGGAAAAGTGTGCAGGCAGGGGGGTCAAGGGGACGTTTTTCCATCAGGTGACAGCAATTGAGGCCTGTGTTTTCTTAAGGCATACCGAAACCGAGGCTTGAGAGCTGGTCCTAATTATGCAGTTGTTTTTAACAAGCCCTTCATTTTGAGAGTTAATGGACCCATATTTGGACTACACATAAACTGTATGGTGTGAATGAGTGCATCTCTTTCTCACTCTCTTTTCGCGGCCACCATATGCATTGAGTTATCACAATCCTTGAATTGTTATAGACTCTAATTTCACATTCTTGAACATGATGGCTATATTTCAGCATGTGTTCAAAGAAAACAGACATGGAGAAACGGCTCTCAGAGTGGAAGCATCTGATATTACAAGGAAAACAGTCATAAATCGTAAGTGTATTCATGCATGTGCCTAACTCGTGTTTATTCATGGACCTTTTGTTATTGATGGTGAATAAGCATATCACATTACACCATTCGAGTATTGTTTCAACAAGAAGCATGCACTGCAACAACTATCAAGCATAATGCAAACTTAGCATAGCACTCTTTGCATGGAGGGTCTGGGGGGGCAGAAGCCCCTACTTTTTGCCCTCAGACTGCATCAGCACTCTCTTAATCTGCTTGTATATTCATATTTTATGTGTCCCATGCAATCCTTTAAGGCCTATTTTGGTACAACCGGCTCAGCATTGCCCCAGAAATAGAGCTAGATAAACTTGTAGTTCCTTCACTTTTGAGCAATGAAAAATTGACCCATCATAGATGAATGCATCACTGCAGCTTTATAAATCACTGCAGCCTATAAATCCTGTCGCTCTAAGAGATTGTTATTTTGAACATAAACGAATCGTAATTCTTGGCCGTATAGAACCCTAATAATCTTGATTGATAAATATTTGGAATGGATATGACCTCTTAAAGGGCAACCTCCGATTAATTCTATTTCATATCCATCTCAGCAACAACACTGCTCGCTATGGGGTCTTGCTCGAGGGACACTCTTTGAGCGTATAGGTGGGATGTTCTATGCACTGTTCACAGTATTCAAAATTCCAGTAGTGTAGTGACCTTTAACAGGAAACCCATGAACAATGTGTGGAAGCCCAAGCTCATTACCACCCTAACCACAACTGAATCATGCACACTGAGCTTTAAGAATAGTTGAACAATAAAAGCTAGTCATTTCCATTTTCTGTGTGTGTGAGAGAGAGACAGTTGGTGTTTATGGGTCTGTGTATGGAGATGAGGGATGTGTAACATCCCACTCCAAAGCCACTACACGCATGGTTATGGGGTCATTCAGGTGTGTAGTAGTGATGTGAGGTCATTGCTGATGTCAAATCTACTTTGTGGTCAATGAGTGATGGAGATGTGATTCATTCCTTTATTTTTTCTACTACTTTCTCCAAGGGTGATATATTTTATGAGGCCTGTTGTTAATTTGGTTTCTGTGGGGTTAAGCCGTCACACACATTGTGGCATTGTGTTGCAATGTTCTCTGCCTGTAATGATTAGCCCTCGTTAAATTAATGTCAATTTAAACATTTCTGGCCGGTGACATAAAGCCGGTTTTAAGTCGACTGAAGTTGTTTGGTCATTTCTTCAATGAATCATAAAGGATGAGTAACTGAACACTTTTTTGTTCTAACTGAGGTCAGCTGAAAGGGACAATATAAGTAATACAATTGCACCACAAAAGCATTTGTATCTACTAAACTCCATATCCGCTTTTAAAAATGGGGGAGCCAGAATGGGTTCTTTGCACAGTGCCATAGAAGTGCCAGATTTGGTTCCCTACAGAACTTTTCAGTGGATGGCTCTCCAGATAACCATTTTTTAATCAGATGTGTGAATATGAAGCACCTGCCCAAAGCTTAAAGAACTTCCACATAATGTAAAGGTTCCAAGACAGGGGTGAACAAATTAACGGATGAGGCAAACCATGTGTGTCAGAGCAGGGAAATCACCAGACTGTGCCCTCCAGGACAGAAACTGGCTACAGGATGGGCTCTTAAATTGGCATAGAACCATTCTATTATATGAAAGTTCTTCATACCTTTAAAAAGGTTCTTCACATTCACAAATATCACTTACAAAAATGGTTATTTAGGGAACTACAGAATCACTCACAGGACCCACTATGCCACATAAAAAACAGCTATAGTGGAGTATTTGACAGTGATTGTTGATAAATGTGACATTGTAAATTGTAATTTTTAAATCACTGCAATTTTTATGCAGTCAGAGTGCAAATTGGTAAGGTTTTACACTTTTAGAGCTATCGCCTGGGAGTCTAACATGCTAATGCAACATTAGTGATGCTGATACGTAAGAACGCTTTATAGCTCTGTCATGCTTGTGGTCATTCAGTCTACTGGTCCAGTAATAGACAGGAATCTAGACTTATTAGGGTGAGAACAAACTTAACGTTAAATGCTTAAAATATAAAGGTGATGAAGCACTTTTCAGCATTGTCCAGCAGACAAGGAACCTGTTTTTGGCCCAAGGATGTAACATGGTGGAAAAGTCCCCCCCCCCACAAACATTCTAATTAGGAGTAAGTCACATGTGCAAATAACACATTACACGCTGTAAAAGTAAATACTACCACTTGCAAGGAACAAACAGTTCCACTACACCAGACCACACTTAATTTTGAGAGATACTGGGTACATACTGTCTTTAAACTTTAACTGATAAAATGCTAACAGATTTATTCTGAAGGATAAACATCAGCTAATGATCGATATTAAAAGACCTCCGATTTAAGGAATTTCAGGAGAGGTTTAGAAGGAGCATAATGTTGTTAAAAGAGGGTTTTGCTGCAATCCAGCACCAAAAGTTTAACAACTCCAGAAGATCACCCCTAGACCTGTGACACTACTAGTCCAGGGATCATCATCACTATTCAGGAGTATTCCTTGCTAACCATTCAACTACTGTTAATTAACGCAGCCTATACAGACCCTGCGGACCCTGTCTACCCTGTGGACCCTTGCCTTCATGTTCCATTGTCAAGTGCAACTCCTGATGTCCAGCGTTTCCAAGGAATGACCCTGTTTAAAAATGTCTACGATAGGAGATGCTACCTAAGCATTGACCTTTCAGCCTTTACGAGTGTAAGAGCAACATACTGATAAAACACTCCACTTCTTTACCATTTCCATTATTACTGTGTAATGAGTAACTCCCCACTCCCCTTCCCTCACCAAAAAAAGGTTCTCAGCAGGAAGAGTCTCTGGGAAACTAGCCTTAGTCATGGCTCGTAAACTACTCAGATTGTCCCACCACGGAAGAGAACACTTACAGTGCCAGAGTCACCCACTCTGGAGAAATTCCCATTAGTAACTTTCTTCCCCTAAGCTGCTCACTTTCCAGATGCTGTAATTACAAAAGAAATTCATGCATGCAGTGTTTGTTCTTAGCGTATGAATGGATGAAAGCAAACACGCTCCACGAGCTGCAGTAGTTGGCCCTGCGCATGAGATGACGTACATGGTGCGTCTGAGGAGAGGCGAGTGGTGAGTCATGAAAAAAAACAAAAACATTCTCCACAAGCAACTCCGATTTTCACTTAATGCTTGGGGTTATAAACACAATCCCGCTTTCTAGAAGGTTTACAGAGTCTGAACCTGACATAAGACCGTCATACTTAGTAATATCATGACTTTAAAGTAAAAATAGTCCAAAAATTCTATCATAATAGAGCCTAATCAAAATTCCATTTAAATTCCATTTTAAGAAATGTATTCATCAATCAATACTTGCTAACTTACACTGTGCCTTGCTGCTATAGGTACGTACTGAACTGATTTATTGTTTTTTGTCCCAGACTTCCCTTTTCTCACAAGCTTGAGCCTTGTGGACTTCAGTGCTAAATTCTGTCACCAGCATGGGTTGGGACTGTTTTAATTTTTAATACATAACACTGTGGAAAGTGTTTCAATCATTAGTTGTTTTCATATGAGTATCATCTGATACACTGCAGTAAAATGTCTTCCAAGGCTAAGCAATAAATAAAAACTTCACATTTCTTCCCCCACCTCAATAGGAATAGTAAGTCTTTTTCCCACCATGGAAAAATCACAGCATCTTCTCGCTAGCTGGGAAGACTTGCAGTCCAGGACAAGACAGAAATCTGATCACTCTGTCCTAATAGCCGTGGTGCTCCCTTTTTTAGAGTGGGTCATATTTCCATCCACAAAAGAGCAAAAGCCAGGAAAGGACATGCACAATTTAACATGGTGGCATAGTAATAAAGAAAGAGAGAGAGAGCCGAGAAGAGGATGACTTGTTTGATCAGAGGTCTATGATGTCAGCCTATTTCAGTTCACATTGTTCTGGGTGTGCAGCGACAGGTGATTGCCATGACCAGGATACAGTGCTACCATTCAAAAGTCTGGAATCCCATGACATCCTTTTTATGTTATATATATAATACTCTTAATACTATAACTCTAATACTATAATACAATATACATTTATACATTAAACTAGACAGGTGTTTTAAAAAGGTGTTTATATGTTTGATGAATTATTAAATATGTAAAATTATTAACTTGTCACTGAGGGGACCTATTAACCGCTTAGATGGCCAAGGCCTGCAAGGCTCAGCCTATCATGATGCACTCCCATAACTTACAAAAAAAACCTCCGTTTACATTGGCGTCCATATAATTACTGAATAACGTGGCTTAGGACATGACAAAGCATGGATTTTAAGAGTTGAACTGATTACATTGTAATTGTCTACTTGCAAATATTTTATAAAATGATTGGCCATGAGATCACCACTTTAAAAATCACAGGTAAACCTCAGGTCAAGAGGGGCTCAGGTAATGTGAAATACAAATCCTTTGGCTCTGAAAATTCAGAGCAAGACAATTGCTTTAGCAGCATTTTTGAGGTCTTTGTCCAACTACAGGGCGAATGCATTTGCTTAAAAGTGAGCTGTTGGCTCATTTGAATCATGACCAGTTCATTTTTTGTTTTGTTTGTTCCACAGCTTCATTTTTCCATCATTCAAGTTTATCTTTGTCTCATCTGCCTCTGAATTTGACAGGCTTTTTTGTAGTCCTATAATCTGATTCCCTGATGGGATCAGCAAGTGAGAGCAGACTGAAGTCTTTATCTAGAACTCCGTGGGGCACAGCTGCTCCGAGATCCAAATTAAAGCTAACATCCAATTCTTGTGCATTGAACTGTAGATGGCTTTATAGCTCACAAGCCCCCTTGTATTAGTCCTCTACGAACCACGTTTCCAGCTTCAGCTTATCTTCCATTAAAGTCTCCTGAACCTTCCGCATTTTGTTTCATTACAAGATGTCTTTTCAAAATTAGCTGGACTCTGTTTGGTAGAATTCAATTTCTGTTTGATAGAATAAAGGAGAGAACTTGCTAATGTGCTTCTTTTGCTCTGCATCGAAGCAGCTATGGTATCCATTTGAGAGTTCTTCCAAATGTTTTGTTGCATAACCCCTGAAGGGACTGTATATCTTTCAAACATATTTACTTAAGATGGGGTTGCAGCCTAACTGCCATGGGGCTCAGCAAGTACATGGTTTGGCTATAAAACAACCACCTGTTTCTGGAAGTGGTATGGACTCATTTTCTTCTAGGCTCTCTTACAGTTTTGCTATTTTTACTGGAAGATACAATCAGTTCTGCAGGTGGAGAGTTGAATCTGATTAGTTTC
The DNA here is from genome assembly GCA_037577275.1 of Bryconaethiops microstoma. Taxonomy (NCBI): domain Eukaryota; kingdom Metazoa; phylum Chordata; class Actinopteri; order Characiformes; family Alestidae; genus Bryconaethiops; species Bryconaethiops microstoma. Next base: position 5,948 of record JBBJLS010070602.1, read on the forward strand.
AATAGTTAAAACTGTGTGAAATGAAAAATGGTTCTCCTACATGCAGAACACAAGTTTCTTTTTAGGTCAATGAATGACTACTCATTGACAGCACAATGGGACTGAGTTGTGCAGTAACATGTAACAGTAACTGACAACAAGTGACTGAAGGACTAAAGGGACTGAATTACGCAATGCATTTCCAGTCATTCCACACTTCCTGAATGAGCAGGAAAAGCCAATATTCTGTCACAGCCTGCATGGGCATGTTGTTTTGTTTCCTAATAGTATGATAATAAGGACCCATATACTTTTCTCATATTTTATTCTTTTCCATGAGGCCCATTTATGATTATTATGGATTTAGGTGACGGTACATTTGCCATCCTGTCCGTACCCGGATTTATCCGGTTGTATTTGTTTGTTGCTGTACCTTTACAACAGATCTGTGTAAATGAGCCTGATTGGCTGCCCTGAATTGTGCCTTCAAAAAGAACAGGGATAAACTGCTGTAATCTGAATAAGTGGAAATATGGAAATGAGTTTTTCTAACACCAAAAAAGTGAATTCAAGACAGAAAAAAGCGAGGGCCTTTAAAGTTGAGCTGTAATTAATAACACTGTTTTTGAAAAAAAACCAAAAACAAAAGTCTGATGTGAAGTACAGATTTATCGCAGAGTGCTAATAAACAGGATCCTGAGTTCCCAGCTGTTAATGCTGTGCTGACTGGTTTTTCTATCTACCTTTAAAAGTGTGTAATAAACGGACAAGTGCCGCCACTGTGGAAATACTTTACTCAAGACTTGCAGTGTACTATGTACTTCCCCTAGAAAATTGCAGTATATTGTCACCCAATGCAAATAAAATGTAGAGAACAGTTATGTTTGGAGACTTAAACACAGATTACGTTTAGTTATAAAATAAACAATTCCAAAGATATTTAAGCGCTTATATAATGAAATGTCGAGCGCTTATATAATGAATCTCTTTGGGGCCATTTTCCGCTGTACACCTTAATATTTGGAACTATACGGAAGTACTATGTCTCCAAACATTTCCTAGCTGTAAACTGTGGTAAAATCCAAATCACACACAGCGCTGGTAACTTTTTTATCTTTCCTCCTTTCCGTACTCTCTCGACTCTCCTAGAAAGCTACCAAACCCAATTGAATGTCTGTCTCGTTAAGATCAACACGAATAGGTTCCAGAATTTTTTTTGCAGGAACAGATAGCGAAGGATTATGGTAAATTGAGTCTTATTATTAATTCACAATCTACTAGGCATGGTCAAGTTTTTGTTAATCCTTATCCACACACTGCGAATGTTACAGGGCTGACCCCAAACCTGTAACAATGTTAAAAAACAATACTTTGCAGTTGCATTTTTCGTCCGCAGGTTACTATCAGAAGCTTGACGAAGTGCAGGACTGTCTCTTAACTCTGATATATAGTGAAATGAATTGTCCGCCCCAGAACTGTTTATGAGATTAGTTGACATGGCACGCTGATTTAGGAAGGGTGCACTTAAAAGAGCACGGTAGGAGCAGTATCCTCTTTCATCATACTTCCTCTCTCTGTTGTGGTAATCTGAGGGCAATGACATAAGCCTGCAGTTTCTCCGTGTGTAAATAGTATTATGTAAGCGTTCTCGTGTTGATGATGAATGGCCCGGCTGAAGAGTAAGAGCCTCTCTCGCACGTCGAGAGCTTTGGACGTCAGCAGGGCTGAGAGAAAAGCCAGCAGTGGGCCGACTGGAGAAACCAGAGAAAGGGGGAAAGAAAAGCAGAGAGATCTTGGAGACTTGGAGATGACGATAAATGATGAAAGATACTCCTGCGAGAACAGCCCGGCGAACGTGCCTTATCCTTTGCTGGAGACTTCGGCCTTGACGTGTCTGACGTCATTTGGCGAGCTGCGCCGGGTTATGCTGGTATGTAGTGTGTGCGGTTGAGCCTCAGTTGGCCTGTACTCGCTGGACCTCCACAAACCACTAGATAAGCACAAAGTGGGGCGGCCATAATTCTCTCATGGGGGATGAAGCCTCAGGATCTGGAGACCTAACAGTACAACGGGGAATGTTCAAAAATGGCCTGCTTTCTCCATCTCCAAAGTAGAAAAAACTGAGGCCGCTTCACTCCTACATAACTTCATTCCTGGCAAAGTTTGTTGAAGTTGAGGCACCATTAGATTCCCTCCCTGACACATGTTCCAAATGAATCCCCCCCTGAGTGACACTTGCATTGCGTACCTTTAACGTCAGCCTCTCTAAGTGGAGGCTGGGATGGAGATAGCAGACTTAAGGCCTGGCCTATCCATGCTCCACCCATAAAAGCTATTTATTTTGGAGCCGTTCATCTAATTTCTCAGAGACTTTGTGATAAATCATTTCTGCCTGTTCTACAGTACTGGTTTAGGTTATAGATGTATGCAAAAGCTTGCATGCCCCTGGTCACATTTCAGGTTTTATTTTTAAACCGAAACTATAGAACACAGTTCTGTACCTTAAAATGCAATAACTCTTTATTTGTTGAATTTAACATATTGGAGAAGAGTTCAAACATAAAACATGGCCTGTATGAAATTTATGGTATATTTATTTTGCATGTTTTATTTGATCCATTATGTCAAACGGTTTATCCCTAAAATCCTCAACTGCATGACAAAACGTACACCCAATATGTCATGAGTGTATTATATTTACCTATTCTAAATTTTAAATATAGTTAAAGTAGTTCCTAATTTTTTCAGGGCTAGCAACAATTCCTTTCAAAAGTGGAGCATGGAAAGGTCAACAGCGTTTGAATCAGTGGTTGGAGAAGGAACTCATGTGCGGACTAGACCCCATCTAAGAATTTCTGTGTGGAGGAAACCAACCCCAACTCAACACTTTTATTTGCATGTTTTGGTAATCACATAATTTAGCAAACAATTTTGCCCCAATTCACAGCATTCCCAGTGCCAACAACTTCCCAAATGATGCATCAGCAAAGCATGCAAGATAGTCCTTGGAGTGCAAACAGATAAATCAAACAGAAGACAAAAGTGTTCTAGGAAAATTTCTCATCTTGCCACAAGTTTGTGGAGTCTTAAAGAGACAGTCAAATATATATTCTTTCATTGTATTGAACCCTCTAAGGGCCCAGTATGTGGGTGCACACTTAAATTCTCCAGTTCTGTAACTACAGAAACAGAGATGGTAATAGCAGCCAGAACCATACTCAGGTAAAATGTGCTGTTACGTTACTGATATGATGCCTCAAGTAAAATAAAGACCTAAAAACAAGAACACTTCTAAAAAACAAATGTTAGTACAAAACAGGTCAAAAAGGACTGAATTTTTTTTTTTAAATGACAAAACCTTAAAACGTGACCAACTGTCATGTCAGATGTACGAGGGGACACACTTGCAGGACAAAGCTTAGATAGTAAAGAGTTTTAATGAACAAAGATTCAGTTCTTGAGATCTCTGAGCTCCAAACAAAAACGAGCTTGAACAAACACTAGAAACACTCGAAGGACCTTCTCTCCAAGTGGAACTCAGACTTTAGCAGAGGGAAGGGGGGTGCAGCTGCAGAGCGAACTCTCACCAAGCTTCTGCAAGCCCTTTATTATCAGAGGCCAGTACAACTACTCCATCCAGATGGAGTTGCTCAGATATGGTGGACGCTCCACCGCACACATAGTACATAGAAGGGAGAAACACACACAAGGCAGGCACACAGTCAGACACCAAGCTGTGGATGTAAACAAAGGGTCCAGCCACGTGTTGCTTGACTTGTTGGTGCAAGCTCTCCACTGCCACTTGGATGCAGGACGCCCAAAGAAAGTCCTCCTTGTACCCACGAAAACAATCCCTTCTTGAGAACACAAGCATAGAGTTAATTAACAAACACAGTTCATAGAAAGCACACAAACCCAAATCAAGCAGGATATAGAAGCTGGGTGACCACACAACAAACCCTCCGACTGGGCTTTAAACTCAAACACAGACCCAGACAACCTATAACACAATGCAGACAATCAACCTAGAAACAAGAATAACTTAAACCTAAACACTAGACAGGTGGATATGTCATTAGGTGCCTAGCAACCCTGCTCATGAGCTAACCAAGCTCATCTCTCTCACCTGGGTTGACTAGGCTCCCGACAACTACACACACAACAACTGATGACATCCCAATCACGTGCCCAGGGCTGTGTACACCTAATACTCCGTTAAGGGCTAATACTCTGTTGGGGGCGTGCCTGAGGCGGACCAGACGTGACAACAATATGCAATTAAACACAAAAAGAGAGGTTCCTCAGGACTTTCTGGACCGAATGACTCCTAAGGGCTAATTGTATTTTATCATAAAACTTTGCAGCTTTATGTAAGAGCCATGATCTGGAAGAAACTGTCAGCTGGCAATATACTCCGCTCCTGAAAGACAGATCAATATCCACTGATTAATAACGCAGCCAACTTCCAATACATGTACATGTCGATCAGCCACAGCATTAAAAGGATGCACAGGTGAAGTGAATAACTTGTTACAATGGCACCTGTCACGGGGTGGGTTATATTAGACAGCATGTGAACAGATAGTTATTGAAGTTATTGTGTTGGAAGCAGGAAATATGTGCAAGAGTAAAGATATGATTGACTTTGACAACGACTATATTGTGATGGTTAGGTGCCTGGTTCAGAGCATCTCCAAAACAGTAGGTCTTTTGGGGTGTTCCCAAGTGTGCTTTGGTTAAAACCTATTAAAAGTGGTCCAAGGCCAATGAGTGAACTAGCAGCAGGGTCATAGCTGTCCAAGGCTCATTGATGCACAAGGGGAGCAAATGCTAGACTGTCTGGTCCAGTCAGATGGAAGAGCTGCTGAAAAACATCATACTGCATAGAAATGTGTTAGAACACACAGTGCATTGCAGCTTATTGTGTACAAGACTGTGTAGCTGCAGACTAGTGCAAACAGCAACCTGTTGTGGGAAAGTTTTGTTTAGTTTCTTTAGCTCACAGTAAGTCATACATGGTCTTAAACCACATTTACTCTGCACTGAAGAGCTGGATGTGGTTTGAACAGGTTGAGAAAAGTTTTGGGGGTGTATTAATAAAACATTGGGTGATTTGGGTGACTATTGACTGTTTGTTTTTATTAGCTACATTAACCTTAATGCTAAGCTAAAGATGAAAAATTAGATTTTGAATTAGATTTTTTTTTGCTACTATCGCTTTAAGTGCCGTCAAGCCAAACCCGACTCCTGGTGACCATCTGTGTAGTGTTTCTCCAGACTTTACTCTTTAATTTTTGACTCTGGGCTCTACTTACTCAAACATTGATTTCAGGGTATTTACCAAATCATTTAGAAATTGAGTTTAAAGTAACTTGGTAAGAGGCAGTTTAAAGGTCAAGCCACATTGTGTTCCCCCCCCAACTATATAACATTGTGAAATTCTTACATGAAAAATTCATGGTATGTCAAAAAGTGTCAAGGTGTAAGACATTCCTAAGCCACTTAATTCTATTATGTCCCTGTTACAGTAAGTGGAATCACGTGTTATCCACAGTTCATTTTCACAGAGAGACATCGTTGGAAGGGAAATTTCTGATGCCAGGGAAGCCGCACAGGTCCATATATCTGCGCTAAAGGAATATGAGATGCAAGGACAGCAATTTTAGTCTTTTGCCTGAACACACCACATATTAACCCCCCCATTATATGCACTAATAGACATTTTATTTTATCTGATATTGTTATTGTTACTCTGTTAAAGTTTTTTTTTTTTTAATATTATTTGCACTATTCTACTGTTCGGTTCTTTTAAATTCTTATTGTATATCTTTATTCCTCTTGTTCCCTTTGCT
>JBBJLS010070603.1:0-11777 GCA_037577275.1 Bryconaethiops microstoma
GCACAGAGAAAATGTCACTTTTGTTTTTTCCGTACATATGACAATAAACGCTTTGAACTTGAACTTGAACTTGAACTTGAACTTTTCACAAGCTCAAATCTGGTCACCCTAGTTTAGGATACGGTATGACTTACTGCGAGCTATAAAAATTACTGTATAAAGTTCACCGTGTGGCCAAACAATGCAGGTAGCCCCTTTACACAACAGGGTCTGTTTTTGCAAACTGCCTGAGGAGCAGGAGTATCTAATCTAATGACTGCTTTGTAAGCTTTGTAGCTAACAAGCAATGGAAGCTTACACCTAATGCTAGCTAGCGTGATGCATCATTACGTACTCACCTCAAATCATGTTGTCCAGTGATCTCTAAAAGACTCACTTATGTGGTTTCAGACTCTGTGCTACTCACTGTTATCCATAAACACTGACTATATCACATCAGCATAGCTCAATGCTAGCATCCTGAAGCCTGCAATTGATTGGGGAGTAGAGTAGTGAAAGAAAAAGGTTCCCTCTTTTAGTTCTAGAGTGCTTTTATCTCTCCTTGCACAGAAATCTCTGATCCCTCGTTCCTACCATTCTCCCCTCTAACCCATCATCTTAGTGCAGCTGACACAGCTAGAGTTAGACCTGCAGGGCACAGTGTGTGTGCGAGGGGGGGGGGGACATATGAGATGCTGGAGTTCTTTTCTACTGAGGCTCTATGAAGTTAAAGATTCTGTGGCAGTTCTGCTTCGCCCTGAGCAAAATATGCTGTTTTTCTGATGAAAAGCTGTTGGCTTGCTCCAGGCTGCCGCAAAGGACCCATCAGCTTCTCTCGGCCTATATCTAATGGAAAGTTTTCAGCTTTTACTGGAACATATTCTCAGTTTTGAAGAAGAAATACATTTTTTTGTGTGATAACCGTACTTTTTTTTACTGCTTGACCCAAAGCAATATTGAGCTGTGATCAGTCCAGCCAGCTCTGTCTACAACTGTGATCACGGTTACCAACAGAGCAATCAACCCAACTTAACCATCAAACTCTCTCTCTGTGTCTCTGTCTCTGTCTCTGTCTCTCTCTCTCTCTCTCTCTCTGCAGATAAGGTGGATGATGAGTTGGAGATGACCATGGTGTGTCATCGTCCTGAGGGCCTGGAGCAGCTCGAGGCTCAGACCAATTTTACAAAACAAGAACTGCAAGTCCTGTACCGTGGCTTCAAAAATGTACGCATTAGTGGTCACATCAGCATACTCTTCTCAGATGACCCTTTCTCATTTTTTCCTAAATATGTCATCGATTGTATTCATATTTAGGATTACACAGACAACATACACTATATGGACAGAAGTATTGTGACACCTGACCATTACACCAACAGGGACTTCAATGACGTTCAAATCCATAGACTTTGTGTCAATAATAGCTTCCACTCTTCTTGGAATGCTTTCAACAAGATTTTGGAGTTTCTGTGGGGATTTGTGTCCATTTACTCTGTAGAGTAGTTATGAGGTCAGACGCTGATGTTGGATGAGAAGGTCTGGATCGCAATCTCCGTTCCAGTTCATCCCAAAGGTGCTGGATGTGGTTGAGGTCAGGACTCTGTGTGGGTCAGTCATGTTCTTCCACACTGAACTCCTCCAGCACGTCTTTATGGAGCTGCTTTGTGCGCTGGGGCACAGTCATGCTGGAATAGAAAATATTCTTCCCCAAAGAATATTTGTAAGCCTGGCATTGTCCAAAATGTTTTATGCTGAAACATTAAGATTGCCCTTCACTGGAAGTAAGGGGCATAGCCCAGACACTGAAAAATAGGTGTGTCCCAGTATATTTATCCACATAGTGTATTTAATTCTTAGGGGATTTTTTCAAAGTATCCCATATCTACCCAAGCCCATCTTCTTTGTGGCAAGCCGTCTCTGACACTGAAGAGTGTAAAAATCCTAGCTGTGCCTGATGCACTCATACTATGACCTCTACCGTGTGAGTTTAACTGCTATGCTGAGAATATCCTCCACTCAGATAAATATCTAAACAACAGTGATCATGTGGTCAGAAACTGACTAATGATGAAAGGAGTAGAGATGGGGCTGATAACCAGATGGGTAAAGGTACACCAATATAGTGGCAAGTGTAAAGAAAACACCAGGTAGGTGTTTCTAATAAAGTGGCCGGTGCGTGAAGGCACAGGGTACGTGTTTCTAATAAAGTGGCCGGTGAGTGAAGGCACAGGGTACGTGTTTCTAATAAAGTGGCCGGTGAGTGAAGGCACAAGGTACGTGTTTCTAATAAAGTGGCCGGTGAGTGAAGGCACAGGGTACGTGTTTCTAATAAAGTGGCTAGGGAGTGGAGGCACAAGGTAGAGGTTTCTAATATAGTGATCAGTTTGTAGAAACACAAAGTAGGTGTTTCTAATAAAGTGGCCAGCAAGTGGAATTACAGTGTAGGGCTTTCTAATAAATTACATGTTGTATAGAAGCACAGGGTAGATGTTTATAATAAGGTGTACAGTGAGTATATACAAGTCCTGTGGTTATAAATATATTATATTTTGGCTCTGTCTTTGATATATAAACACTGATTTTACCCATGCTCCTCAGTGCTTATGCTGCTAGTCTGTCTACACTAGCCTGGAGCAAAAGGCATTCAGCCTGCCATATGCTGTAACGCCAACAATTACACGCTATGTTACGCACACACACAAACACACACACACACACACACACACACACACACACACAAATACACACATGCATTTGCCTGCCAATACCCCCACACATAACAGCTGAGGCATGTTTGCCAACACAAGCACAATAAACCACAATCTTATATTCCTTCCATTTTTAACTTTGATCCCACTTCTTGTAGTGTAACTCACAGTCAAAACTCTCATTTCTGTGAGTTTGGTTTGTGTTTTAATATTAAAATGAATATTACATTATTGTTTTACTTCTTCTTATCTTTTTTATTACACCCCTTTGAAGCCCCTGTTTAATTTAGTTTTGATCACTCAGCACTTTGTGAATTTATTTTGAGTATAAAGAAGAATTGAGTGAAACTAAAGCCAAAACTACTAATCACGTTTGTCTCCACAGGAGTGTCCCAGTGGCGTGGTGAATGAGGAGACATTTAAACACATCTACGCTCAGTTCTTTCCTCATGGCGGTATAACCTCTTCAGTACTTACTCCACCATGAAGTGCTTCTTATTTAGACGGTATCTCATGGTTTTCTCGTGTCTTTATTTCAGATGCCAGCACATATGCACACTATCTATTTAAAGCGTTTGACACCACAAATAATGGCTCAATAAAGTTTGAGGTAGGGATCTGCATGGTTTGTCTTGATGCATGCTTTACACTCAGTTTCATATAGTAAGTGTTCAAAGGAAACCTCAGTACACAGGGAAACGCCATCTGCTCTTCTCACTGTGAACATTTCATGACAAGCAGACCAGGAGACGAAAGGAAAGCAAAACATACACGAACAGATGTTCCACTGAGAACAACGCCGATAAATCCTTGTATCTCTGAAACAGTAATTTCACAGGGGAACAGGCTAATGTGATAAGAGTTTATTCCAAGTGAATGTGAGCCATCTAAGCAGAAAGATGCCAGACACAATAGACCCGATTCGACCCTCAAGCTCTAATTAATTCAAAAAATTAATTCGAAATCGTATGTTGGTGTATCCATTAGTGTATGGAGCTGGTTTCAGTTCTGTTTAGGGTTGGGGGAGGTTCTGTGCAGACCTGTAAAGTCACTTTGAATAATTTCTATTGGTCCATTTATCTTGGAATGTTCCCTGTAAGACCATTTGGCAAAGTTACAGTTTCAGAGGTTTTCTCACAGCAACAGCGATATGATTTCTTTACTGGACACTGTCTGTGTGTCTCGTTTAGGAGTTTGTGATGGGGCTGTCCACCCTCCTGAGAGGATCGGTCAGAGAGAAGCTAGAATGGACTTTTCATCTGTATGACATCAACAGAGACGGATTCATCAGCAGAGAGGTTAGTTTCTGCCTGAACTTGCTTTAGTTTCATTTAGATTACTTTACATCTAACACAATAAAGCCAGAGACTAATTTCCATTGCGGTCCTTGAAATACAGTGTAAAAGACATTGAAATTTATTTGACCAGGAAGCAGCATAAAATACATCAATAATATCCAATAAATGTTTTTATTTATTTTATCTAGTACCTCTGGCCTTAACAAGTAAACAGTCTTCCATGCGCTTCTTCATGCGCTCATGAACGTGGAAGATCTCCTACCAATCATCATAATAAATCAGACTAAAACAGGAGCAGCAAGTAAAGCTTCACACTCACACAAAACCTTCCAATAATAACTCAGAAAACGAATACAATAAGACGCTGACTTCAGATGTAGTCGATCAGTCAAAACATATTTCAAACGTCCAAATGTTTCCTCTTTAGTTTAGAACTGCTGCTATGAGACCAATGTTGCTAGAAATCAATAGTCACTCACACTGTTTCCATTAAAATACATCTTCAAATGTTAAACCACATTTAGCTCAAGGTGGAGCAGACTTGTGAATATGGTTTTGGACACAGTGTGACTTACTGTGAACTATAAAACCTGCATACTTCAGTGCTTCAGGGCTGGTGTTCACAAAGCAGCCATAAAGAGGATTGATCTCACACTGTATTTATGTTGCCACAAAAACTGATTCAAGATCAGCCCTTTTGCTTCTGAGGTCGTTTGTGAAAACAGACCCCATTGAGTAAATGTCTGCCTCCTACACAGTGAAAATTTGCTCTTTTTTACAGCTCACAGCAAACCAAACTATGTCCAAAACCAAATCGACAAGTCCGTACCACCTTAATGAAGACCTGGATGTGGTTTTGGGGATGCATTGATTTTAACAGCTATTGACAAAAACGAGGCTGAAATCAGCTTAGAATAAACAACTAGAATGTAGAAAGCAATTAACTATAAAATTGCAACTAGGATAAAACACTAAAGATTGGGAAATGGCATGGAAGGCTGTGGGGAACACAACCAGGAATCACAGACGAGGCAGCGTAGAACCCAGACAGACAAAGACAAATGCAAAGACAGGGATATTTATACAAACCGATGAACCAGGAGAAGCTGGGACAAGGCGGAGTCACAAATAGACAGGTGAAAACGCTAAACAGGAGGGCAGGACAGGGGCGGAGCCAGGGATGTACATAGAAATAGAAACCGTATGGAACAGGGCAAGGTGTAACAGAAGCAAAGCACAAGCAAAAGTCAAACGGAACATGAAAACAAAGACAGGGTAGGACAGAACAGAGCGAACCAAGAAGGTGTGAGACAGAAAAAAAGGCAGACAGATAATCTGTGTTAGTCAATTCATCTCTATGGGTTTAATCCCAGCCACATCGCCCCCCGCCCCTCCGTCCGACCCTTCAGAGGACAATTACACAATTTTTAATCATAACTGCAGTGTCAAAATGTTTAGTGAAGCTGATCCTCACCCGCCCACATACTCATACCCATAAAAAGTGACATAACACATGATCTCTCTATGACTTAGATTTTGTGACTGATTGTGTGGAAATTATGTAATGTGTTTTCTATGCTCCTTTTGTGACACACTGTTCCCTGCTTTAATATCAGGAGATGACAGAGATTGTGCGGGCCATCTATGATATGATGGGGAAGTACACTTATCCCGCTCTGAAAGGAGACGTGCCCAAACAGCACGTGGATGCGTTTTTCCAGGTCAGTATTCTAGTGTGCAGACTAACCTCGGCAAAACAAAACTTTAACAGGGAAAAAAACGTTAAACTTTTCAAAGGAAATGATTCAGGAAGAATATATTCTCATTTCACAGAAAATGGACAAGAACAAAGATGGAGTGGTGACACCAGAGGAGTTTATTCTAGCATGCCAGGAGGTGTGTTCCAGCACCATACTTACACCGCCGCAAAACACTCTGCACAACATTCGGCACCTACCACCAACTAATCCAGACGCTCCCAGCGTTTAACTTTCTTTACAATTCATTTAGACTGTTAATGACTGTTGCAGAATGGCAGAGTTGTTGAAGAACGATGATGTCTAATGGAGAATAATTGTGGTTTACCTTCTATGTTCTGATTCCCTTTAGGATGAAATGATGATGAGGTCACTGCAGCTCTTTGAAAACGTGATGTAAAGAAGACAAGCAGAGTGAGACGACAAGTGTGGGACTAGGGCCTCTGTGAGAGATAAAGACAGGCAGAAAGTGTGTGTTAGTGGGTGTCAGGAAAAGAGGGGGAATCCGCGGCAATGGCAACACACTCTTTCTGTCACTCTCGCTTTCTCTCTGTCCAAATAAGAACTAGGAACTGATCTCTACTTGACGCTCTGGCATTTCGGAAGGAACTTCACCACAACCAATCTAGGCAAGAACATGGACCTGTCCTAAAGCATTTAAAACACTTGATATGGACTTATCATATCTAGATAACGAGATCTAGGCAGTCCACGACAGCAGACACCCAGAGACACACTGTGTGATGGAGACCAGCACTTCAAGGTTTGCGAGATCCTTTGAACCTCCGGTTCTGTCTGCCTCTTCACCTTTTAGCCTTTTGGTAATGAAAGCGGGCACTGGCTGAAACTTTTTGCAGAGTGTGAGATCCACATTCTAAAGTCTCCTAACCGTCCTTCTCACTTTCTGGGGCTTTCTGAACTTCTTGAATCAAGCTTCAGGTCAAACCAGAGCTACAGTTCAAGGACTCCCTCTACTGGTCACAAACATGAACTGCACTGAGGAGGCAACGACTGCTGCTTCAGTTTATTCTATAATTGCCAAATGTTTGCATGTTTAAACCAGCAGATATGCTCCTTTCAGTTTACTTGAATGTTGGCCTATATAATACAAGAGCCTAATTCTGTAAATTTAATGCATTGAATGGATTATTAATTTATTTATGTGGGTCAACGTTTTTTGTCGTCTTGTCTTGTATTGCATTTACAGTATTGCTTACTGTTAATTCTCATTGTCCTCAGTCTGTCCTAGTTACATGTCTACCTGTCCCTGGACTGCCCCAATGAAGCATTTCTGTGTGTATATGGGTGTGTGTCTAAAGATCATTCCGCGGAAATTAAAAAGCAGCTGTATAATAACTGCTCTGCTTCACCAAATGACAATCCAGCTCTTCGTATGTCTCAGTATTTTTCTGATGTTTTATTTCTCTGCGAAGAGCATATTTGTCATTATTAGATCATTTAAGTTTAATTTATTATCCATTAAACATAATGAGAAGGAAATTAGGCAGAAATGTCTCAGTACAGTGCTACATCATGAACTCTCCACTGATGCAGAAGAAAAAAAAATTCTGAATGCTGTATAATGTTAATCTTATTCAATGATAATTAGAATAAAACTTTGTGAAGAACTCTGTGTCTTTGTCATGTGTATTGCTGTCCATATGTAAAGTATAAGTCTAAAAGTATACAGATAGCCTTTCTAATGAATTAAGATACTTTATAAGAGCAGTTTTTAAAAATGTATCTGTAATATGGTGGTTGAGGTGTAACATAGTCATTCAACAGTTTCTCTACAGTAGTGTCTAATGGAACTAGGGGTTGTGATATCCATGACACAAATATAGCCGTTTTATTTATTATCCAAACCCACTAATGAACCCATACGTCTCCTGAATGTTTATAGATGTTGATGATGGTAAAAAGTGGCCCATCTGAACTAAATCGTTTTCTGCTGAGATTATTTGCCCTCACCTCTCCACTAGTGGTGTGCAATACTACAAGACTTGGTATCGATCCGATACTATCGGTACCAAATGTATCGATGGTATCGATACTTTTTAATAATTATGGTGGATGCATCAACAAATTGCTAAATCAGAATGAATTTGCATGACCTTTAAGTGTTTTTGTGATTTCTTTCCTTCGGATTATTAATTAGTTAAAACCTAGGACAGAATTTGGGCAAAGTTATAAATAGAAAATACCTCTTAGAATCATAATAACAATAACAATAGAACAATAACAAAACAATTTTTCTTAAATAAAGCACGTACACGAAATTATCACTCCAAACTACAATACAAAAATTAAACAAAATTTCTCCCCTTCAGTGAATTTTTTTTCAGGCTTCTAAAAAATAATAATAATAAAAAACAATTAGTAAAAATACAATAAATAAAGTGCAAATAACTAAAACAACCCAAAGCCTCGAGTTCAAAAGAAATATTCTGAAAAGCCCCCTGTCGTGGGTCTGGGTCTGTCGGTGTCGGAGGGGGGGGATTTCTCTCCTCCTCTCTCCGTTTCTGTAGCTCGATATTTTCTTTTTTTTCATTTTTCATGTGTGTGTGGATGTGTGTGTGCGCACTACTGAGTCACATGACATTGCATTATCAAAATACAGATGGGAGGAGGAGCAGAGCGTGCTGCTCCGTGCTGGACTGGAGAGACACTTGAAAGGATCGGCACTAACGTATCGATCTCATTACACTGGTATCGATCAATATCAATACCAACGTTGGTATTGATATTATCAATGTTTGGATCAATCCGCCCACCACTAACAGAGAAACAGAGAGAGAGAGACTGCTGTGTGTTCACTGAGGGCCTGGCTCAACTACAGCCTCAGCCACAACTAATTCACATGTGAGTGAAGTTGGCCCCCCCACCTTCTTCAAATCCAACAAAAGTGGTGTCAAATGTTTTTGCTACGTTTGTGCTGCAAAAATTTTCGTTTGTGCCGCTATAATTTTAAAGATATTAATAGAAGTTTCTAGAGGTCATCTAAGGTCAACCAGCCCCCCCACATTAATGAAATCAAACGAAATTGGTGTCAATCAACTGTGCTGTGTTTGTGCTGGTTTGTGCTGCTAAAATTGTCGTTTGTGCTGCTTCTGTTTTAAAGATATTAATGAAAATGTAAAGGTCAAAAGGTCAACCAGCCCCCCCACATTACCCAAATCAAACAAAATTGATGTCAAACATTTGTGCTGGTTTGTGCTGCAGAAAAAAAACATTTTTGCCGCTATAATTTTAAAGATATTAATAAAAGAACATTTCTGAAGAAATTTAAAGGGACCTGCCAGTTGGTGCGTATCAGTCTATAACTAGATTAAGTGTTTTTAGACAATATGCTAGAGGTTGTGGATCAATAACTACCGTGTTTCATAACGTTACATTACTCCATCTAGTGTTCCCACTCAAAGGCTCCAGACAGCCTGTAGAACTGAGTCTTAGGTACCTGTCAGTGTTACCTGAAAGGACCACGCTGTACTGGTTGCCATGGTCACACAGAGCTATTAATAGACTGACAGGTGTGAGATTGACACAGACACAGATTTGTCTGAACAGAGCATGGAGATGTTGAGCTGTGAACATTAACTAAATTCATTTTAACATGGATGGATGAATTTTGAACTAGATCTTGTTTAGGATAAACTGGTACAACACTGCCAAAAAACAAACGTAGCCACCTGTCAGTGGTTTGTGACCACCAGGGGGTGCTGCCACACACATTCTACTTCTGAGAGAAAACAATAAGAGTTGAAGAAAACCTGCTAGCTTTCTAATCAGCATTTTTAAGCTGGATTTCATGATCAACAGCAATCAACACTTCAATTCACTACTTCAAAGCAGTGTATCAAAGTAAGTAATTTTGTGTCCACGTAAAGATGTTGAATTACAGTTATAACCAAATTATAGCGGTACTATATGGCATTTTTAAATTTTGCTTGACAGATGCCAAAGAAATCAGTGGTGGACAAAATGACAGTATTTGAAGTTCTCTGTGCTTGAAAAGACGCAGTCATAAAAAAATGGAAACATTTAAACTCCAGGTGATGAAATTATGGCACAATCTGTGCAGACGACTTGGTGAGAAGATGAAACCAAACGCCCTTTACACTTTTGTTAAATCAGACAGACACAATGTATGGACTGGTCTGGATTACAGTAATGAAAAGAGAGTCACTGACACTGACAGTGTTTTGGAACCGAGTAGCTCTCCTTTTCAAAACAAAGACTGCAAGGCTTTCAGTGTGATGCTCCCATTTGAAGAGTGGAAGCATAAGATTCCAGATAAAGTCACAAACAGAAAGAATACTTTCCAAAAAAGGGAATTCACCATTTTGAAACCAGGTACATGGACTCATGTAGTAAATCAGGGAATCTGGAAAGAGGTTCAAAGTACATGCACCGTTACTTTTAAAGGAGCCCAGTTGTACCGGCAACTGTATCTTGTTTCATAAAAATCAGAGGCTTCTGTAAAGAGTGTAGTGGCCAAATGTGTATTACATGTGAAAAGGAACCTGATATTCACTGCCAGCGGTGCTGAAGTGTGTAACGGCAAACACGGATGAATCCAAGCACACCGGCTTTTCTAAGAGAGCCGTGTCCGGACGTCTGCGGGCACAAGTAACAAAAGAACTTTGTGAAGACAGACTGCAGCCCCATGTGTGGAGATCATCAGAGGCAGCAAAGCTGATGGACTTTGGTGATCCAGAGCCAAGCCATCTACCAAATTTGACAACGCTGCGCAAAGCCAAACACGAACAAAATCAACTAGAAGTGGCTCATAAAAACCCGGTACTGTCACTCCACTCATTAAAATACGGTTCTCCTCACAGTGGAAGCATCGGAGACATTGGATTAGACAAGTTCTTCTGTCACTACTGGAGTCGAACTCAAATGCTGGTGTAGAAGACGGTGAAGCACCACGTAGTTGCCTTTGATGCCGATGGCCCAGTTGTGAAAAAGCTTCTCAGGTCTAATGGCTTGTCTGGAAATATCTTCCTATATCAAGGTGTTTTAACAGGAAGCGACAAGTCTCACGTCCCAGTGGTGCAGATGTTGTCAGAGAGACACGATGTCCAGGCGATCACAAGATGGTGATCAGAGTGGATTCGTGCTGGAGAACCATTTGTGATTTCTCTTTAGCTTTACTTGGTGCTTTAGTTACGGCTTTAACGTATGATTCGGATTTGAAGAGCTACATTAATGAACGCTTTGGTGTCTTGCTTACAACAAATCTTACAAACTTCCACCATGTTTCATCAGAGTGGATGTGGAACACGGCATCAGAATGATTTGCAGTGGGACCGTTAGAGAAAAAAGCTTCATCGGGTAAAAAAGACTTCTACATGCGATCAGTGGCACAACTGGTCAAGTCCCAATCACTCAACAGACATGTTGTTTGAGGGCAGCGGTTCTGAGTCCAGTTTTCTGCCCTGTTCAGTTGAAGACTGATGTTCATCGTGTTGATGCACAGCTTCATGTGTCCACAGAAATTCAAAAAACAGTGACAGAAAATCCAAGTGTTCACTTCACAAGACAGTGTTGCTCCCAGTACTGCAAACTTTACACACCAATCACAAGGCAAATATGTTTGGTCTTCATTGACCTGTCAGTCATCTCAGCTTCTGGCACAGCTCACCTTCAGTCTGCTGTTGAACAAGGGCTCAGTCTTGCAACGTCTCCACGCCTAAGACCGATCCAGAGTCCTGATCCATGTCCAACAGCATCTGAAACAGATTCATCAGGAAAGCAACTCTGCACAGGGACTGTTTGTCACAGTTACAGCTTGAGAGAACTTGTCTGGATTGACACAGACCTTGGAAAATGCTCTACAGAAACTCTGGAGCACAGTTTTCCCAATCCAAAACGGTTTTCGCTTAGTGAATTCCCATCCACTCTGCTACTTCAAGGAGAGAAATTCACGCTGAAAGCAGTCATTGCATTTCAGGAGGGCCCAACACCAGAAACACTTGGGCATTATATGACATTCTGTAAAAGGACCCCGTGCATCTGGGAGATGTATGATG
>JBBJLS010070604.1:0-11777 GCA_037577275.1 Bryconaethiops microstoma
ACACACCCACATACACACACACAGATATATATATATATATATATATATATTTATTTATTTATTATGTACGACTGTCTTTTCCTAGATGCTTATAATATACATAAAATAATAATCTTTATAAGTTTACTCTCAGGTTATTAAAAAGCAAATATTCAGAAGTCAAATAATGAACTGTTTTTGTGTGTGTGTGTGTGTGTGTGTGTGTGTGTGTGTCAGTATTCTTCTGGATGAATATGGTCATATTAAACTCACAGGTGAGTGCTAAAATATTGGTCCTCCTTGAAACTGGAGTTGACACGTCTTACACTAACACACTTTTTCACACATTTGTATGTATTTCTGTGTATGGGTGTGTGCAGATTTCGGTTTGAGTAAAGAGTCTGTAGATCATGAGAATAAGGCCTACTCTTTCTGTGGCACGGTGGAGTACATGGCCCCTGAGGTGGTGAACCGCCGAGGCCACACCCACAGCGCTGACTGGTGGTCATACGGCGTCCTCATGGTGAGGGGCGGAGCCTCATTTTATCACATTTATCAACAGCGATAAAATATCAGTGTTTTAAATCTTAAATCACCCCTAATACTAATAAAGCGCTAATATTATGTTACAAGTGCCAATATTTATTTGGTTAGTCATTCTATACTGAACATTTCTGTTTTAATATTTGATAATCACTTTTCCAGTATGATCAGTTCTGGATTTTATTATTTTGTTACAGCTCTGATCAGCATTTCTTCATTATAAAATTGATGTAATATTGTTAAAAGCAGTGGTTTCAAACCCAGTGATTATTATTGTAATTATTATATACATTTTTCTACATGCCATTTTAATAATTAATTATTATATTTTCTGCTTCATATCCTCTAATTTATTAAAAAATAGCCTTTCTAAAGAATTTTTGTCTCCGCAGTTTGAGATGCTGACCGGGATGCTGCCGTTTCAGGGGAAGGATCGTAAAGAAACGATGACCATGATCCTGAAGTGAGTCCTTCTGATGTCCTTCAGTTTGGTTTCATTATGAGTAACCAGTTAGATGGTTCTGATGATTTTTGTCTAGTCCTTAATCTTTGTTGCAGAAATGGGAACCGTCCTAGATGTGCAGAATGAAGTGCAAAATATTCATGCTTTTAATAATCAACAGTTATTTACTGTGTTATCTTTCCACTGGGGTTACTTAATAGTAGTTATTGAACAAGATTTTTCTTTTTTAACATCAGTTGAGTGTTTTGTGAGTAAGTAAATGTCGCCCACTCTGGTGGAAAAGGAAACTGTCCTAAACATACTGAATAATATGTAAAATGTATACTGAATAATATGTACTGAATAATATATATATATATATAAAATCGGCGCTTATTTATATCAGACCTGATTTATTGATTTATTTTTTATTGCTCTATAGAAAGTCAGTGTTGTGATGTGTGTCTGCAGGGCTAAGCTGGGTATGCCTCAGTTCCTCAGCCCCGACGCTCAGTCTCTGCTCCGGAACCTCTTCAAGAGGAACCCAGGGAACCGGCTGGGTGAGAACAACTAACCAAGACAGAAACAAGGACCATTTATTTATTTTTTTTAGTCTGTTGTATTTGATTGTGTCTGGTTAAATGTGTGTGTTTGGTTTTGATGTTTGACGAGTTTAGGAGCAGGACCGGATGGAGTTGAGGAGATAAAACGACATCCGTTCTTCTCCACTATTGACTGGAATGTAAGTGTGTGTGTGTGTGTGTGTGTCATTCATAGTGGACAGTGAATAAAGCATGATACTGAATATTGTGTAGTTGCTGCATAATTTATACTAGATACAGTAGATGATTCCCGGTAGATTAAGAATAATTTGTGGTGAATACAGAATAATAAACATTAGACACTGATTTATTCATAGTAGATAATCTACAGTAAACGTTCCAAGAGCACCCACATATAGTGAAAAACCGTCAATGTGATAAATGCCTAAAAATGCCTTTAGTGTAAACACTAAATATGCCCCCAAATATGCTTCCAAATTTTAAACTCAGCTTAATACATTACCCTTAAAGAAAATGTGAAGGTAAACCCGTATCCGTACTGTACAGTTTACACCGAACTCCTGCAGTGCTAGAATGTAAAATACTGATGTTACCCCTGTATAGACTGTACTGTAATTCATGCACGTGCGTTTTCTTTGGTATAAGCAGGTAAATACTGTAATAATTTACAGTAATAAAAATACGGGGCTTTAGGAAGAACAAAACAAAAAACACAAGACCACTTGAGACGCTCCATGAGGGAAATTCTGGACTGCGTCTGCCAGAGATGCGTCGTCACGGAGCAGCAGCCAAACAGCAGCAAGGAGAAATAAATAACATCCTTGGATTGGCTACTTTCAAACCTCCCGCCTCTGAGTACAGCTGACCATGACGTCCGGGCCTCGTGCCCAACACCCCCTCGTCCTCGTGCAGGGTTGTTTATGTTTGGGCGCGGTGCTGAGCAGCAGAGGCTCATTCTGTTCAGGTGTCTGATTGCTTTTCTAAGCGCTGCGCCCAAACAAAAAAAAACAGAGGATGAGGCCCGGACATCACAAAAGCAAAAAAAAAATGCGGAGGGTATCTGCGGTTTCCGCGTGGGTGCGGAGGTTTCTGCAAAAAAATTTTAATTCAGTTCTCAGTAAAAAAAAAAATCAGCGAGAGACTGCTGAACCGCGATTAAGCGGGTTTACTGGACAGTAGTTAATGATTATTGTGTAGCAGCAGTGGATACTGGGTTAGTTATATTAGTCATTAATATTAAGGCTGAAGATGAAATAAACTGTGAGGCTGTATGAGGGATTGATGCGATGAATAATTTAGGACATTTTTTTGTAGAAACTGTTTCGCAGGGAAATGAACCCACCCTTCAAGCCTGCTAGCAACCGGCCAGATGACACCTTCTACTTCGACAGTGAATTTACAGCCAAAACCCCGAGAGGTGAGCAGCTCTGTGTGCAGCTCTGCTATCAGTTGTTTAACAACAAAATCACATTGCCAGACTTTTGCCTGTTTACTTTTAGCACAGTTATCTAAAGTCATGGACTGAAGGACGTAAGCGCTGCTAAACAGAACCAACTCATTAGCACAGTGCTAATCGGTTGGTTTACGTTTCCATTACATATTAGGAGCATTAGCCTGGTGGTTGGGCTGATATGTAAATTGTAGAGAATATTCTTGTGTGTGTGTGTGTGTGTGTGTAGACTCCCCCGGTGTCCCCCCCAGTGCAAATGCCCACCAGCTCTTCAGAGGCTTCAGTTTTGTGGCGTCTGGAGCTGAAGAGGAGAGTCATCCCCCCATTCAGACCAACACCAGTATGAGCAGCGTTCTACAGGTAACAAGCGCACTCACACACATTCCAACTCACAGTGCTCCTATACACTATTCTAATCAGCCATTTCTTGCGAGCTAGTCTGGTCAATGAAGCTAATTTGTGTGTTTGTGTGTGTTTACAGCACCGCAGTGCACTGCAGTTTACTGATGTGTATGAACTGAAGGAGGACATCGGTGTGGGATCGTATTCCATCTGCAAACGCTGCGTCAACAAGAGCTCCGGCATGGACTGCGCTGTTAAAGTAAGACACACACACAAGTAGGAGTATTAGTGCTTTAATGTACTGAAAGTAGGGGTATTAATGTTTTAATGTATTGAAAGCAGCAGTATTACAGCTCTAATGAATGTTACTGTGTGATGTGATTGGTGGTGTTGATCGGTTGTAGATAATCAATAAAGAGAAAAGAGACCCGGCGGAGGAGGTGGAGATTCTCCTGAGATATGGACAACATCCCAACATCATCACACTGAAGGACGTGAGTGTGTGTTGATAGCTTTATGATGATGATAGGTCAGTGTATTTGGTGACTTAACTGACTGTGTGTGTGTGTGTGTGTGTGTGTGTGTGTGTGTGTGTGTGTGTGTGTGTGTGTGTGTGTGTGTGTGTGTGTGTTTGTAGGTGTATGATGATGGACGGTCAGTGTATTTGGTGACTGAACTGATGAAGGGAGGGGAGCTGCTGGATAAGATCCTCAGACAGAAGTTTTTCTCTGAGAGGGAGGCCAGCGCTGTTCTACACACTATCACTAAAACTGTGGAGTATCTGCATGTACAGGGGGTGAGAACACACACACACAAATAATGGGAGTGGGATACACTGCGTTTCCATGGTTACGCAGCACCTACTACACCCCTACCCTGACCACACCCTATCGCCCTTCCAGAATACCCCACCTCACCCACACTCAAAGCAGCACTCCACCACCTCACCCACACCCCAACGCAACCAAAACACACCTTACCAACCAAACCCACCCCCTGAACTAAAACTATGTTGTTCAGGCAGAAATTCCAGGAGAACTAAGTAAGGTGTGATTTGAAGACCTGCTGACTGTTTGTTTCTTTGTTTGGCTGTAGGTAGTGCACCGGGACTTGAAGCCCAGTAATATTCTGTATGTGGACGAGTCCGGGAACCCTGAGTCCATCCGGATCTGCGACTTTGGCTTCGCTAAACAACTCAGAGCTGAAAACGGGCTGCTTATGACCCCCTGCTACACTGCTAACTTCGTTGCTCCTGAGGTACACACTCTCATACATACACACACTCATTCATACACATACTCATACACATACTCGTACATAGACACACACATTCATACATTCACCCCAGGACATCCATGTGCGCACAAACACATTTATGCACATATAAACACACATGCCTTGATGTTTAGCTGTGTCTGTCTGTGTGTCTGTCTGTGTTTGTGTAAAACAGGTGTTGAAGAAGCAGGGATATGACGCTGCGTGCGATATCTGGAGTCTGGGCGTGCTGCTCTACACTATGCTAACCGGGTACGCTAACTCAAACTTACCAACACTCACGAGTGATTTAGTATTAGCATTACATGGCCTGACTCCTTTCCATTGAAGTGTATTGTCACACCTGTTTGATCTGTAACGTTCAACACTTGAACATTCTAACACTTCTAACTCCTGATCAACACTGCAGGTTAATGGAGATTCAGGATTACAGTTGATACGCCTTTGTCTTTACACTCAAGAGTTTTACATTTAAACTTTTATACATCTTACAGTCCATTAATAACTAAATTATACTAAACTGCGTCCCAACAGCTGACACCAACTGATGGACGCAGCGCCGTGCAGGACACACGAGAGCCTAAGACACAACAACCAAGAAATGCACACTCTCGCTGTTTAACAGTGTAAAACAAATCTTTACGCTTGTACCACATGACACGTTTCAAAGCGTCACTGGCAAACGACCCTGCAGAGCTGTTGTTTGGTTACAAGCCTTTATAAACTGTCTTTTTATAAAGTTTTTATCTTCTCAATTATCTATTCATCACTACTATGGCACTGTAACCATAGCAACCAAAGCTCGTGCTGTTGTACAACAAATCATCCTGTCAAACAAGTCAGAAGTCAATCAAATCACACCGGCATCAAGGTGAATGTCGTCTCGCTGACTCAATGTTTGGAAAATTAACATCCGATTTAAAAAATAAATACATATACACTAAATGGAAACTGCTGCTCAGAAACTGTCGTTCTGTAGTCATGAGGCACAACCAGAGTGAATACAAGAAAAGTTATGTTACCAAGTGTGTGTTTTGGTTTAATCTGGTATTAAGGGATGAACAGCTGATGGGTTAAGCAGAGACCACGACAGCTACCACTGCTAGCCTGTAAAGTTAGCCTCATAGCTAACTGCTAGCTGCTGCAACGGGCCTGAAGAATAGCTTGACTTAGGGACGTCACTAGGCTTGAAAGACGAGGGGGGCTTAGCCCCCAGGGTTGTAGGAAGGAATTAGCGCGTATAGGGCTGAAAATTTTTCACCAAACCTAAACAGGCTTTTTTCATTTTATTATCTCATGTACAGCAATTCTGCTTTTGTCTGGCTCACTTTGTTTCACTGGCTTCTATGGAAGATCCTCTGCCTTTGGTTTCCTTAGGCTTAAGGATGTCTACCTTTTTCATTTATTTTTTTTTTTAATTACAGTCTGAATGAGTCCATGAGGTTTTTTAAACAGCCTACATGTTGGGGTTGTGTTCATTAAAAACATGCTAGCAAATATATCTAACAATGCATTTAATAATATTAAATGTGAAACATAATATCCAAAGCTGTCTTGTGGGTAGCTCTTCAGTGTTACCTGTCTGGGCTCCGTGTCTTTATCACCTAAATCATAAATACTACTGAGAGGAGTTGCTGCAGCTGTTTGGTTATTTTCTTTCTCTTGGCCTGTTTGCTCTCCTTCTGTCTCTGGATCATCTCCCTCTCTCTCTAGATCATTTTGCTCCATGTCCTCTGACTCTGGTTTCCCTTGCTCTCTCTGACTTGAACAGTTTGCCTGATGATATTTTTCTTCCTCAGTCTCTCCTTCTGCCTCACACTTCACAAAGTTTTAAGAAAAACATATCGTATTAAAGATCCTGAGGTTAATTTCATAACTTTTCAGATGTTTTGGGGAGGGGCTTATGTAAGTAAATTCATTATTCTTTTACAGATCATTGTTTAGTAGGTCCGTATGTGCATTATGTATAACTGTTGTTAAAATATATTTTTGTCTATATGCTTATGTACTCAACCTTACATTTCGGCAATATCCTTATAGGCTTATCTTGTTTGTTTATTAGCCAACAGCAAGTAAATGCAGAAAATTAAGTTGACCATTTATTAGGAAGAAAAAGAAACAACAACAAAACAAATAATCTCTTTACCTGTAAGCCTCCACCAGTCCTCATCAGGCATGCTCCCTCACCATCAGCTCCCCTGTCCCTCTCCTGCTTCTCTCTCAATCTTTCAAAATATTTTCTTATATCCATCTGCTTTATAAACTGAAGGATATATTTGTACAACAGCAAAAACAGGGACACTTTACCATTAAGTTTTTGATCACAATAACCAATTATAACAGCAGCAATATGCGGGCAAGTTAGTCTACATTAGTTTTAAAATACCCAACAACGTCACTTTCCTTTCACTTAAGGAAACATAAGTGCAGTTAAGCAATGAACAGTCATTGACACCCACGCACAGTATTCTTCTGTTGAACTGAGTATAATCGTCGCTACCAGAGAAATTTTAATAGTAAATGGGCTCTGGTTGCTACTCGTTAACAAGCAGCGACGTGTATCTTCTGCCTGGGTCCTAATGCCCGCCCCTTCGTACCGCAGCTTAAACAGCCGGTACATGATTTTAATTAAATAATGATAGCTAGACTTATTTTTAACTTCAATTCATAGTCCTGCTTCTATTTGTTAAGTGCGTATCTGTGCTCATTGATATCTTGTATGAAATGAATGGATATATAATTTATAAATACTATAATAATTACTATATTTTTGGGGGGGCTTGGGAACATTTTCGGGGGGGGGCTTCAGCGCTTTTCATGCGTAGCCCGTCAGTCCGCTGTTTATCTTTACAAAAGCTCACACACACACACACACGTTAGTACACGTGTGTTTACGTTTATGGCATGTAGCAGACGCTCTTATCCAGCTCTTATAAAGCTGAAGTGTGTGTGTGTTCCTCTCTCAGCTTCACTCCGTTTGCTAACGGTCCTGAGGACACTCCGGAGGAGATCCTGGCTCGAATCGGCAGCGGAAAATTCTCCCTGACTGGAGGATACTGGAACTCTGTCTCCAACGAGGCCAAGGTCTCTCTCTGTCTCTGCGTCTCTCTCTCTGTCTCTCTCTCTCTCTCTCTCTGCCTCTCTTTCTCTCTCTTTGTTTTCCTCTCTCTTCCTTTCTCCTATTTTTCTTTTTTCTGTCTCTCCCTCTTCCCTCTTTCTCTTGCTTTCTCTAACCTTTTTCTTTCTTTTTTAAATTCTTAGTTTCTTTCTATCAGTTGTCCCTCTCTCTTTCTCCTGTCTCCCTCTGTGTCTCTTATTTTTCTTTCTCTTTCTCTCTTTCTCACTGTGAGACTGTGTGATTTTATTACGTAAATGTGACTATTGACCTGTGTGTGTAGGACCTGGTGTCCAAGATGCTGCATGTTGATCCTCACCGCAGACTGACGGCGGCTCAGGTTCTGCGTCACCCCTGGATCGTCCACAAAGATCAGCTGCCCAAATTCCAGCTCAACCGGCAGGATGCCCCGCAGCTCGTCAAGGTGCTGACACTGAACCATGGCTCTAAATGCCAGCTGGTGTTTTCAAACTAAGTACAATACTGTGTATTTAATGTAGTCTTGAACAGTTCTCCAGGTTTCCTGAAGGACATTCAAAGACCATTTTCATTCCAGCCCCTGAATCTGATCAGTTTCAGAGCAATGTTTTTTGTTTAAGACACACAGTGATCTACATATGAATCATTCAAGCAGAACAAAGCACTTCTAACTGAAGTTCTGAACCAGGGAAGAAACAGGAGCTGATGATTCCAAACGATCAGGCGGTGATCAGTATACTGGTGGTGCTGAATGCTGAGTTGTTGGAACTCCTCTGTCTAGGCTCCTTGTATCTTTAGGCACTTTGCAGCCTGTCACAGTAAAACATTTGTTCACATTTCTTTCAGTTAATCTGCTCAGTATGCCAAAAATAAGACAGTTTGACAGAAAGAAAATGGCATTTTTACACCAACAACATGATTCAAAGCAAAAATAAAGAAACAAGGGAGATCAAGACTTTTGCAAAGTACTGTAAACAAAAACAAACAGCTGCGCTAACGATGACCTTTTTTTTGTCTGTGTGCGTGCGTGCGTGCGTGTGTGTGTGTGCGCGCACGCTTGTATTTATTGTTTAATGGGGTCCAAATGTCCTCATGACAGGAATAATGTTAATCCTGTAGAAGTGGGAGTGTTTTGCTGGTCCTGCTATTTTCGTCACAAATTCATCTTTTCTAGAAAAACGAAATAATCAGAATGAGTCTTTGGTTACATTACATTACAATCGTTTGGCAGACGCTTTTATCCAAAGCGACTAACGATATGAGGAAACACTCAAGACAGTGTGAGAACCAGAGGACAGTACTAAGTGCTAAAATCTTTATGTAGGGTGTAGTGCATTAGGAGCGGAGATGCTCTCTGAGCAGATGAGTCTTCAGGAGGTTTTTGAAGATGGGGAGGGATTCGGCTGCTCTGGTTGTCTTTGGAAGCTCATTCCACCAGCCGGGAAGCAGAATGAGACCAGTCTGGACTGGGTTTGCCTTGTGTGTAGGGAATGCAGAGTCAGACAATGTTGATTGGAGGAGCAGAGGGAGCGAGTAGGAACGTAAGGCTGAATGATTGGGTCTGCACCCAGCTACCATAACCCTGATGTCACTCTGCTGGCAGCAGTTAGTGACTTGAACTTAATTCAGGTTACTGAGGTTAAAGGTCACTGTCAGGTGTAGCATGACTCATAAACACTTTAACAGTCGGTGGAACGTCCTCACAAATGCAGTAAAACCAAGGTGTGTGTGTGTGTGTGTTTCAGGAGGCGATGGCTGCCACGTACTCGGCTCTGAATCGGAATGTTTCTCCCATGCTGGAGCCGGTGGGTCGCTCCACACTCGCCCAGCGCAGAGGGGTCAAGAAGCTGACCTCAACTGCACTCTGACCTCTGACGCCTGCGTCCAACAAGGAGCTGAACACCAAATTGTGGCCGTTTTTGTTTGTCCCTTTCAGCGACGTCCACTGGGATCCCTTCGCTCGCACAATCAAACCCAGACCATCAGAGATGCACTTCATCTCCTGACCTTCCAGAAATCCGCTTAATATCTGAACCGAATAATTGTTTTTGGGCCCGAGTTCAAAAAAAGAGTGTTTGAAGCTGAAGACCCTGAGAAACATGTTTCTATGTATGTATGTATGTTTGTTTTGGGAGCATTTTGTTGACACTCCGCGCAGAGACGGCTCTCCACTGTGCCATTCCGTAATCAGATCTTGCCAGAACAGAAACTATTTGTTGTTATAATAATTCTATATAATAATTTCAGCTTTATCTATTGTTTCTGATTTTGTATTTTAGCTTTTCCGCCCATTTATTCGCATTTACTCCTGAAGTAAACCGGCAGCAGGTCAGGGCTCGGCGCTTCCACGCTTTTCTCTTAGCATCTGTCCGTTTCTAAGAAAGTGGCCGCCCTGTGGTGGTCGGGCTGTACTGTAAGTACTGTAAGAAATCAATACAGGCACATGCACATCTACCCTCCGAAACTACTTTTACAATTTTTTTATATGAAATAACTCGTCTGTGTGGAGTTCTCTTCATCAGATTACTGTCCTCAGATCAGGTTGATGTCAGACCAGCAGTGTTACAGTGCTCTGACTGTCAGACTCTTAGTTTCCAGGTTGGAAATAACATTTGGCATATGGGACCAAAAGTGGTGGCCCAGATAGTAAACAAAACCGTGTTTAACCTCATCCCCTACAGAGCAGGTCCTGAGGGTGTAAGTCTCCATCAGCTGCAGCCAGTTACCACGGAAACAGATTTCAGCATGTTTTCCTGAACTTGCACCGATAATTCACTAAGAATTGAAGTCAATGGGCTGAATAATCCAGTTTCAATTGGAGGAGCCTGTGAAAGCTCCGCCCACATTAGTAGATCCCTTTGAAGTGTCTGTCCATTGACATCTATTGTGAGTGAGTTTAGTGTGGGTGTGTTTGGGGGAAGTGTGTTGAAGGTTCTGTGGTAACTGAGCATCGTTCCAGATTAGGATGGAATAACTTCTCTCTAAAACTTTGTTGTTGCTCTTTCCTCTCTTCCACAGATTTAAAGGAAAAAGGGAATGTGTCTGTGCGCGCGCGTGTGGGTGTGCGTGCGTGCGTTTGTGTGTCAGATTTGATACTATGAATTTTTCCACTCCACACACTTTTTTTTTTTTTTTAGAAGAGCCCATTCAGAATGTATTTTTATACCCATGTACAACTTTTCTACGTGTGTGTGTGTGTGTGTGTGTGTGTGTGTGTGTGTTTGTTTGTTTGTTTGTTTGTATCAGGTTGTTGAGATTCAATTCTCTGTTCATGTTGGAGCTCCTGCTTTAAAAACTGCTGTCGATTCTTCTATGTGGGTTAGAGGACCGTCTTTACATTTTAAGGGGAAATCAGATATTATAGAGAATAATCATAATAAAAATCTTTAATATTTATAATTACTGACTCGCTTCTCTGAAAGTGTGTGTGTGTGTGTGTGTGTTCCGTGTTATATTCTCTTCAGAAGTATCTTAGTACTTTTGTCTACATTACCAATCGAAGAAAGGTACTTTAGTATGTTTATTCTTCATTGGTAATTAAAGCATCAGTTTTTTAATACCGAATTGGGAATTTGAAGTACAGTATGTTTATTCTGCATTAGTAATACATTTCAACGACATTTGAAGCATTTCAGTAGTTTTGCACTGCATCAGTATTTTAGATATTTAAATGAATTAATGGTCGTGTTCTCGTACTTCAGTATCCTGGTATTTGTAATCTGCATTAGTAACTGAAGTATGATTACTTGTGTCCTAAACTAGTAATAAATAAATCACTGTTTTAATTCATGTATATTAGTCATTATACTTTAAAGTATTCCAGTATTTTTTTTACCCTGAATTAAGTATTTGTGTGTTTATACTATACTGACTATTGATTATTGGTGTTTCAGTGTGTTAATACTGTATTGATTATTGATTAGTGTTGTTTCGGTGTGTTTATACTGTATTGATTATTATTGATTAGTGGTGTTTCGGTGTATTAATAATATACTGATTATTGATTATTGATGGGTGGTGGTGGCCTAGTGGTAGGATACTTGCCTCTGGACCAAGAGGTCATGGGTTCAAATCCTACCTTCAGCACAC
>JBBJLS010070605.1:0-11777 GCA_037577275.1 Bryconaethiops microstoma
ATGGGCGTGTGTGTGTGTGTGTGTGTGTGTGTGTGTGTGTGTGTGTGTGTGTGTGTGTGTGTGTGTTTGTATGTGTGCGCACGGGCCTGTGAACGTGGCGGGTTACACAGACGGGCCTGGAAGTTTTGACACTGAGGCAGAAATTGAATGATAGATAAACTTTATTTGTGTGTGTGTGTGTGTGTGTGCGTGTGTGTGACATAGTAGTCATGAACTGTTAAAGTGTTTTTTATAAAGTCTTAGTTTTTTCAAACTGAAAGGTTACTGAGGTGGAGGTTAGTGACAAGGTTAGGGTTAGACCTAGAAAAATCATATTACGTGAAGGTAGTTACATATCGATGGTTTTCTATATATACATTTTACACATGGGACTTAATATTACATAGAGATAGGTACATACCGAGGAAGGCCAGTGTTTACAGTCTCATCAATCATCCAGATCAATCTTAAACCAGGAGCCAATTGTGGAACTGGACCAACTGAGAAATCGGGAACCAATTATTTGTTCTTCAAACTGTATTCTTCTGAACAAACACATTAATAACATTTTAAAAAGAGAAATAAATCTTGTTACATGATACTGTATGTATATCTGTGTTTCAGTGTAAAATAGTATTTTACTGGCACAAAAACACACTGCTTTGATGAGTTAAACTATTATATATATATATATATATAATACTATATGTTTACATTGTTGTTGTTAGAATAATGCTTATTTTGGACACTTTCTGTTGGTCTTTATCACATGACATTTAATGCAATGGGCTGTTGAAGTTTAGGATGCAATTTTTGTTCTGATAGGTCTGCCAGGTAATTTTTCTATTTTTATTTTTTACGTGATTTTAAAATGCTCTAAAATTACTTGAACATCTTGTTACATTCAGTGTGTGTGTGCGTGTGTGCGTGTGTGTGTGTGTGTGTGTGTGTGTGTGTGTGTGTTAGGCTCTGGCTTGGACATCTTCAGTCAGTCACTGACAGCAAATCCACAAGATTTATGTGAGTATTGTAGCTGAGCCCTGCGTGTGTATACTATAATTTACAAGGGATCCAAGGCTTAAGGAGATATACTGACACACAAGACACAGTCATACACTCACACTCACACACGCACACACTCTTACACATCACTGCAGGGACAATAGCAGAGCTGCCAAAGTACAGTGCAAGCTGCTGAAATGAGGGGCTTGTGTGAAGGCGATAAACAACCATCAATCTTCCGGCCTGTGATTTAGGGATCACTGTCTAGCCGCACTAACACTGTCTTCATCCACACACTTCGGTCGCGCGCTGGACCTTATCTGATCCAGCATGAATTTACATTAAAGTCTAAAACCTCGGCCGGCCCTGCTCCAGCACTTGCTCTCCAGCAGACTCTCAGTGGAGACAGCACGTCCCCCTGGAAGCACACACTGCCGCTGAGTCAGCCCATACTGAACTCTACGTGTATGTGGTAATGATCATGTGGCCATGGAGGAGACTCTTGGCTGTTTTTGTGGCTGAGTGACCATTAGCAGCCAAGTCTGACCTTTACCCCAGCTGAGGCCTTCACTTGTCAGACTGCACACAAAGACCTGTGAGAAAGAGGAGGGAGAGGAGAATCTGCTTGCCTCATGAATGTAAAAAAAAAATCATTGACCTAATTTGCACTGTAAACAAACATGAAGTTGTTTACATCTTGCATCAGCATTTTCAGCGATCAGATGCTGCAAGAACATTTTGATCACATTCAATGCAAATGTAAGTGCAATGCATTTGTGGATCCACAAACAGTTACAAATGTGAAAATACATTTGCTGAGGGCTGATTAGCAGGTGAGAGGAGAAACGCAAGGTTGGTATCCCCTAACCAAGTACTCTGCTGTACTCTGGGCTGACGAAGGCATCCAATCCAAGCTTGTGGATTTGAATCATAACAAAACTCGCGTTTATCCCCTCACTTTTAATCCTGAAGACGTTGTCTGTTAAATTTGGTCCCAAATTAATGAAATGAAAAGATTCTAATTTAGTCAGCTTCTGCCATTAAATAGCACTGAAAAGAATTCTAAGAACCTGATATTAGACCTGATATTAGCTCAGTGGTCCCACTCTTAAATGTACACAGTCAGAAGAAAGGTACTTTAGGCTACAAGTACATTTTTGTCCCCCAAACTACAAACTGTGATACCCTTAAAATACTGAAGGCATATCTAGTTTTCAAGATTCAAGATTCAAGATTCAAGATTCTTTATTCATCACATGCATAGTAAAACACACAGTGAAATGTATCCTGAGCAAGTGATGGACCCTGGCAGTTACAGCTTAGTACCATTTTTCAAAGATCATACAAAACAACATTGGGTTTAAGCCATTTCTGCTTTCATACTCTTAATGGTAAACCAGACGTCCACACAAACTTAATGTTGAAACCTTAATATTGAAATATTCTCTTAGTGGCTCCAATAGAAAATTTACTAAAACATGTCAGCCCTCCTCACAGCATGTAAACACCACCCCGCTTGACTTCTCCCTCACTGACTGACTGTCCTACTGCTTTGCTCCAGTGCCTGAAGAACTTCTTGTTTGTTTTCTTCTGATATTTCATCACACTTCATATAGTGTATAATTTTCTTGGCTTTTATGGTTATTCTGTTTCACGTACTACTAGGTCACATTTTATTGTTAAAATGCACATTTGAAATCCACATGCCTGTTACCATTTGAGTTTGCGTTAAGGGATATCTTGTGATTCCCTCTGCATGACATGCCACCGTGTGTTGTTGCTGAACTTATTTTCTGGTTTATACCCCCCCTCCTTTTTTTTTAATGGAGTTTCCATCATGTTCCACCCTCCGCGGTTCCAGTGAGGCTGGCCAAATGGCAATAAAATGCTCTGAGGACATTACAGAGAGAAAGTGAGAGACAGAGAGAGAGAAAGTGAGAACCTGTTTGTTGACCTGCATCATGCCTCTAAGAGCAGATTGGATCTGTATAGTAGAAAACAAGCTGATTCTCACTCAACATACATCTCACTCCAGAGCCATATACACCATAAACATAGCATAATCTATTCTACCACTGTGTCTTCTCTCTCTCTCTCTCTCTCTCTCTCTCTCTCTCTCTCTCTCTCTCTCTCTCCCTCTCTCTCTCTGTACAGTTCTGGAACAGGCATAGCAGACCAACTGCATCGGGCTGTCAGGAGTTGTTTTGACTGAAAGCAGTGGAGCACTCTTTCTCACTCACTCTCTTGCTCAACTTGCATGTAGATGCCAGGACTGAAGAGTGAGGAGACCAAGGTCACATGCCACATGCCTTTTTCTCCTTGCTGTAACAGGGGCCACTAAACTGCTTATACATTATCTATGCATGTATACATGCATGCAATAAAAAATCTTTAATCTTATAATATTGAAATGATATTTTTGCCCAATTTTCTCTCAGTAGTCATGCCAAATTTCCACCATTGTACCCATGATTTCCTGATGCTAGGGCTGATACTTGCACTGTGCCTGGGAGTCCTGATTCATAAAAAAAAAAATGCACCAGTGCTCATGTTGTCTATTATTTGATTTGCTGTTTAAATTTACTGTTTAAAAATGGTAGGCAATTACTCTCTCCAAACTTTGCTGTGTTTACCTGTTTTTAGAGTTAAGAAATTAGTGACAAAATTGTTGCTAGCTTCCAGATTGTTGCGTTCCATTATTAAGCATTAGTTAAACAGTTAATATCCAGATAACAAGGCATGTGTAAAAAATTCCCAGCAGGCCTTGTTTTTGATCAAGAAGAAAACATGTAAGGGTTCAGTATTGGGGCGCTAGTGGCAGGAGCTTCAGTCACAAAGACTGCTCAACTCAATGTGTTTTAATAGGAGTAGTGATTAAGAGACATCTGCATTTAGATTAGTGGGAAAGATGTCAGTAAATAAGGCTGGAAATTGTGGTGGAAAGTGCACATTCAATGAATGAGATGCTTGTTCATTAGTGTGATATGTAAGAAACCTGTTCCTCAGGTGAGACTGTCAGTGTAGGATGTGATCAAAGAGTGTCTACTGCATAGAGATATTATATTATAATATATTATATTATATTATATTATATTATATTATATTATATTATATTATATTATATTATATACTGGGGCACATAAGCCCCTCACTGAAAGTGAATGAACATTTGAGAGTTGTTGAGTGCATGTGTGGGACAAACCCAGAGATTGGTATAAGCCTGAATTCTGGACTCTTGAGCTACTTAAGTCTTAAGCTACTGGAGCATTTTGCTGGCATAATGTAGGTTCACTTTTCTTCTTACAGGGAAAAGTCACTGGAAATCAATGCAAAGTAAATCTGACTGACTATCTTCTTTTGTGATGAAACATTTCTAACCTGATGGGAGAGGCTCTTGCAGTCACCAGATCTCAACCCAAATGGTCATATATGGGAGACAGCACTTTCTACCACCACCATTAAAACACCAACTAGACAGTATCATCTGGATGCATAATACCAATTAACATTAAAGCTGTTCTTTTGCACAACTGTATACACAACTGTATACAGTTGTGCAAAAGTCTAGGAAAATTATTTATCTGGACTCTAAAATTAACTATATAATATATAACAATATAACTACACAAGTAAAATACTCAGATAAATGTAAACCAACATTAACGCATCAAAAATAACATTTGTCTTATTTAATTTCTTATTTTCAAATAAAGTTGTTGGTATGTCGTGTTCTTGCTAGAAGAACAAAGTTTGGTTCCTAATGTCTCCTCTGTGCCCCCAAATATTGCTTAGCTGTGTAAAATTATGGCACAAGAACATCTGATTTACATAATGCTGCATCAACTGAGCCAGAGCAGATACTGGATAATAACTACAAATAATACCAGGCTGCTTGGATTTGGAAATTATTAAAGGAACACATTGTCACACATAAAATCATTACTTGCTGAATGAATGGTATTTATATTCTAATGTTAGTCTTTTCATGAGCAAATTAATGCTTACTGCCCCAAAAGATGTTGCATTCAAATACATCGACTTAATATGGAGTTGGTCCCCCCTTTGCAGCTATAATAGCTTCCACTTTTCTTGGAAGGCTTTCAACAAGATTTTGGAGTGTTTCTGTGGTATTATTTGCCCATTTCATCCCAAAGGTGTTGGATGAGGTTGAGGTCAGGGCTCTGTGCGGGCCAGTCAAGTTCTTCCACAGCAAACTCATCCAAACCATGTCTTTATGGAGCTTGCTTTGTGCGCTGGGGCACGGTCATACTGGAATAGAAAAGGGCCTTTCCCAAAAAGTTGGAAGCATGGCGATGTCCAAAATATCTTGGTATGCTGATGGATTAAGTTTCCGCTCACTGTAAGTAAGAGGTCTACCCCAAACCCTGAAGAACAGGTGTCCCAATACTTTTGTCCATATAGTGTAGTTTCTACTGTTACTCAAACTGACTTTTGGACCTTTGTATGGCCTATACAGAATATTACTTTTACATCTTTAACCTACTGTGATCCACTGTCAGCTCAGGTGTGAAAACCTTATAATTTTTTAATGCCTTCTATTCCTGAGGTGCACTGAAGAAATGTATTGAAGAAATGTTGTGAGGAGGCGTCCAGCAGGATGACAGGACTGCCAAAGTGTCCCAGTGCTGTACAGCAGGGTGCGGCTGACAATGACCTCACCACTCTGTGCTTTATACAGCAAGAGAAAGGTCTGTAAAGCCAGCACAAACAACCTTACCCCAGAGAGAGCGAGAGAGAGAGAGAGAGAGAGAGAGAGAGAAAGAGAGAGAGAGAGAGAGAGAGAGAGACGCCCTACTTATCTTCCTATTTTGTCCAAATAGCTGTAGGCTTTAAGTGCGTTAAATCTGTGAACTTTATTTACTTGGGTGTTGCCCTGTGAAGTCACAGTGCACCACAAGGAAACCCACAAAAGGGATGCTGGAAGTGTAACAGTTGATAATGACATAAGATGGGACAGGCGGGGATAGTGGTATCTCTTACTGAGTCTCTCAGAATAAGAAAAGTCAACAGTATCAGGTAAGTAGTTTAAACACCATGCAAATAATATGTGAATGTTTTTTTAAATGTCATTTTGTTAGTTGTTTAAAATAAAATGTAATAATTAGGTAATCAGACTTAGTGTGAAAGCCCATTAAGGTAATCGTTCTAAATGGGAAAGTAGACTTTGCTCACAAACCTGCTTAATTATGCTCTCGCAAACTTTTTTATTGCTCAATAATGAGTCATGATAACTTATAACAGTGTTAAAACACAGGAAGCCAAAAACAAAATGAAAAAACTAAAGGAAGGGAATGTCAACTAACCTAATGACAGCCTGTTTAAATCACTGTTGAGGAATTACCGAAGATAACATAATAATAATAACATTATTATTATTATCATTAAATAATATTATTATTATTATTATTATTATTATTTACAATAATGGCAATAAAAATTTAACAATAGTAGTAGTTTTAGTAGTATTATAAAAATTGCTGCTAAACATGCTGAACAAAATGTGCAATAAAACAAATTCTAAAAATGAAAAAATTGACTAAAATTAAAAGATGTGTTACTTTTTATGCAGATTTTGTTGAACAGTGAGTATCTTTTATTAAAAAAATAAAAGAACAAATGTATAATCAATATCAGAACATGATTGTGATAAGAACAATGGTTAGTTAAACCCTTCTGCCAATTACAGCTATACCAACATCAGGCGAAAAATAATACAAATACAAAAATAATAAAAATACAAGTTTAAACTTTATCATACTGATTGATCAAAAGCCCATAAAGTCAACAATGACAACCAAAGTTTTTCTTTAAACTTGTACTCCTTGTAACTGTTTTAAGTTCATTAAACCCAACATATTCCTTCCTAACACCAATATTTTAACATGAATTTGAATAATGTCCACTTATGGTGGCCTGGTGGTTGGGGAGTTGTCCCTGCGATCGGAAGGTTGTGGGTTCGAATCCAAGGACTGCCAGTGACACCACTGAGGTACCCTTGAGCAAGGTACCATCCCCACACACTGCTCCCCAGGTGCTACATTGGTGGCAGCCCACTGTATTACTTGGTGAATGAGTAAAATTATTATCATGAGTTATAAATTCTCACTTATGTTAGACTACCATGTACAATATTGTGTAATATGCTTATCAGGTGCTAAAACATTTTCATTATATACAATATCTTATGTGCAGTTGTGTTACCATGTGCAGTATCATCTAATGTTTTCTAAATGGGTGCTGAATCACTTCATATTTTATGTGAAATAGTCTTATATCCAGGGATTGACATAAGTGGTACGCAAGTACAAATTGGCGTATGTGTAGGACTTCACAATGCTTTACAAGACAGTTAGCAGCTAATATTAGCACCCAGCCACCCCCCACCCCGAACCACGCTAAGCCAGCCTCCATGAAACACGGCCGAGACACAGAGAAAATTTTAAATTTTGGTGTGTACCAATTGATTCATGTAGGTACTCATTAGAGTACTACAGCAAAAAAACTTATGTCAACCACTGCTTATATCTTTTATCTTATGTACAGTAGACTTATCATGTGAATATCACTGCTTTTATCAATATAACTCATATACTACTTATCTCTACAACGTGCAGTGACTTACTGGTATTTAACATCTTAGAATTCACTTATCTATAGTATTTATACCTAACATTTGTGTATACAGTAATCCCCCTCTTTTTGCCGGGATTACGTTCCAAGAGCACCCTCTTATAGTGAAAAATGCCTAAATGCCTATTTTTTTAGTGTAAACTCTAAATATCCCCCAAAATATGCTTCCCAAACACTTTAATTTCATTTTGAATTCAGCTTAATACATTAAGCAGAACTAATATGCGTTTTAAAAAAACATATTGCCACGAAAAAAGCAAAAACAATTTGCGAGAATATTTCCGCGCGTGATTGAATAAGCGACTCCCGGTCCGCGTAAAACCGGGGGATTACTGTATAGCATAGTGTATTTCATATTGAGATTTCTACAGATTTTTATTGGATTTATTTAGACTTTATGTTTTATATTGTTCTTGTACAGTAAAACACTGAGCAATGTGCTGAAGAGCAGGGGAGCTCTGATGCAACTTCCGCACACAGAGAAAGGGGGCTGGGGGCAGTGCAGTAGGGGGGGCATGGCTATAGTGAGGGGGGCATGGCTATAGTGACGGGGGCATGGCTACCGACGTCATTTGATCCTGCCTTCGGCTCTTTAAAGGAATGAAGGATGAAGTTGGTGAATGGGGATCGGGAGCTGTGTGTTCTGGAGGAGGTTAGAGAATGAGCTCCGTGAAGCTGCAGGTTCGGTCCGGACAGCGGTTCGGAGAGCCCGGCTCTGCAGGCGAGATGTGATGTGCCGCGATAAAGTGTAGAGAAACAGTCTAGAGGTGAGTAGCACTAAAGCTTTTTTTTACCTTCACGTGCCTGAAGTGACCGAGGAGCCGGGAAGGGGGGGTGGGCTGGTGGGCTGCAGGGTCCGGCGCAGTGCGGGTCATTAGGCAGCGGTCTGGGTCTTTGGGTCAGGTTTACACTTTACTTGCCCACGAAGTTCATTGCTTTTTAGCTGGGATGAGCCAAGCAAGCAGGCAGGCAGGCTGTGTATGTGTGTGTATGTGTATGTGTGTCACACACACCTGTGCGGAGTGACCATTTTTGGACAAAATGAATGGAAGAGCTGCTCCATCCAGGCATTCACCCTTTAGATACTCAGGCGTGTTCAAAGACCAGAAGTCCTTAGTGGTCAAGTGTTACTTGCCCTGAGTAAAGAAAGCTTTAAGCAGTTTATACTGAGTGTTCAGGCCATGGTCACTTGGCATAGGGAGAGAAAATTGCTGGTCTCTTTCATGGTCACTTGTCCATTTCTTCTGACCTTGAGTTGAGAAAGCTTCAGGAACTCTATACAGAGTGTGTGTGTGTGTGTGTGCACGCGCATGTGTGCTCGTGCCATTCTCTCTCACACACTACCTTCTACTTTAGGATGTTAAACTGCATGAACAGAACTGCTTTGGAGTTTTCCTCTCTGCTTAACCTCAGTGACCCCAGAGTGTGGTCACTCATTCATAGAGAGGAGGTCTGGACTTTTTGTTTGGACCGTGCCTAAGCTCAGCCTTGCGTTTCACCACAGCAACCGGGGGAGTTCAGGGAAACTTTGGTTTGCTTTACTGGTTCAGAGTCCAGCATCAAAGCTGGGTCATAAATCATAAAGTCGTTTCATATAGACATCACAGAGATGGTACACACCAGCACTGGTTTTGCTGGCATACTAAAATGGGGTGGTCAGTCTCTCAGAGGTTTTGTGTTTGCACACACATAAGTACAGTCTGTTGTCTGAAGCCTGAGGGGGGGTCTCCATCACTAGGGAGCTCCCAGTGTGTGTGGTGTGTGTGTGTTTGCGATTTTGTGTTTGTGAGCCTTTGTTCGACAGCACAGAAAATGTTTACACCTCAGCCCCGTGGAATGTCTTAGGCTATATTTACTACTTCTGCTGATAATGAGGGTGGCCAGTTTACAGTAGCCTGTTATTAGCTTGTGCATGGTGCTTCCTTTAGAGTAGAGGAGACGAAGATGGAAGGAGAGAAAAGAGCGAGAGTGGAAAAGAGAAGTTGCAGGCGAGTCAGGTCAAAAGGCTTCTGGGGTCCTCCATGCTTCATCTGCAGCTGTTCACTCCTCACATACCACATGAGCTTCTGTATGAAGTGTCTGTTTATGCCACTGTGCTATAGCCTGCAGCAAATGTTCATTTTCCATAAACATGAAAACCCTAATGCTGGTGCTGTGGTAAATTTCTGACCTACAAGTGGATTTGATTATGATTAGGACCAGGCATCAAAAAGCAATACTCTTCCAGCACCGCACCAATTACTTCAGTACTACTTTTCTTTACTTTTCAATACCTACGCTTAATGATCATTTCAGTATTCTAAGTGGTCTTCTTAGTGAACTTCTTTAAGAATCTACACTGATTTAGTTACATGCCTTTAACATGTTATTAACATCATGTTGCACACTGCAATTTTGTTTCTTGAACATTTATATGTACAAATATATGCAGGTGCAGTGTATCTGAATGCCCACACTACAGCACTCAAAGTCCACTACTGGTTACCAGCAATTGTTTGTTATTTTTTAAAAATGTATTTCTTAAAAAAAAAAGGTTCAGGTATCGATATTGAAGTCAAGCTATCAGTGCTATAGCGGAACGAGAAAAGTCACATGAAGTCATTTGGGGGGGGGGGTCATTTGGCAGGTGTACAAATTAAGAGTGTAATAAAATACACAGATGTTCAATTAGTTTATGTTCAATAACTGGAATAGATAGTTATTTTGCCAAGTGATGTAGTTCACTAAAAGCAGGTCATGGTTGCCAAACAACACAATGGCCAAAGATTTATCCATGAGGAGCATTATGGTTTTTAATAACCTGGTTCATTGATAAAGAAGTTAATATTTTACACTGGCTTCAAGTGGGGCTCAGCCAATCAGACTGCACAATCAATTCATTTTGTTTCATAAGTTGATTCTAACTAGTGATGCACTGATGTGGGAACTGTGGTCTGATGTCGATATCCGATACTTACATGACTGCTGATGCCAGTTGTAAAATGTAGGCAATGGGATGAGATCTAACAATTTGGAGAAATATAACACTTCTTTCTAAATTCTGGTTACAAATGTAGTAAAATGAATAAATTGCAGATGTTTTAGCTCAGTAACAAAGTGCCATCAATCATTGGTTTGAAATATCCGTTAAATGTAAACACATGTCCTATGATGTTCATATGTTAGAGTAATTATCTCCCAATGCTGATATGATTCTGTTATCATTGCACATCCCTTATTCTAACATTTCATGTTCTCCGAGTGGACAAGCTGCTATAGCTGTGCGTCATGTTATGCTGACTGTCTCAAAGTTGGAAAAGAGCTGCAGTGAAGTTTCTGTGTCATTGTTTTCATGAACAGATGCAAAGTTATGTGTGCTTCACGGTTAGACAGCTCTCCAGTGCTAATGTTACGCAGTGGCAATAAATCGTGGCGCAGGCACCGAATGGAAACTTTGCTGTTGACTGGAGAAACAGAAACAAAGACAGTCAGACTTGGTTTCAGTGTGAGTATTTGTGTGTGTGTGTGTGTGTCTGTGTGGTGGCGGCTCTTTTCAATATTCTGTCTGAGATATATGGTCTATACTGGAGTACGAGTTGGGGGATCAAAGATTACGTGCTGCAGCCTGCTGGACGGCTGTTTAAGTGGAAGAAAAGACACACACCCACCCCCATACACAGACACCACAGACTGACCCAGATCCACACACTTTTTCCTTCTGATTTGAGTAATTGGGAAACCAGTTGGATGTTGACAGGGACAATCTGGAAAAACAACGGTGGGGATTTCACATGTCTGATATCACCTAATCACCTAATCTCTTACATCACCACAGCTGCGTGCTTGTGTGTGAGCAATGGAGAAAAGTAATGCACCAAATGTACTTAATTTTCGTGATGAATATAAGGTTACAGGGTCCCCGCGGATCCTTGAAAAGTATTAAAAAGTCTTAAAAATGTTTACGTTTTTTAAGGCCTTGGGAAGTATTTTAAAAGGAG
Organism: Bryconaethiops microstoma; assembly: GCA_037577275.1. Classification (NCBI taxonomy): domain Eukaryota; kingdom Metazoa; phylum Chordata; class Actinopteri; order Characiformes; family Alestidae; genus Bryconaethiops; species Bryconaethiops microstoma. The sequence goes on from JBBJLS010070605.1 coordinate 11,610, forward strand.
TGGCATTAAATTAATTCTAGGGCTAAATGAAGCAACGTGGGTGCGTGTCTAGTGCGAGAGAAGGAGAGACAGAGAGAGACACGGGAAAACCGTGCTTGGGAGCTTGTAGTTATGTTCCAATTTACCCTGTTCACTTTAGATCCTCTGACAGTGTTGTATCAGCTCTTT